>OX384030.1:32309640-32557140 GCA_947534325.1 Agonum fuliginosum | reverse complement strand
AAAATTTAATGAAAGAAACAATATTTTTATTTGGTCAGAAATTACAGTTAATTAAATACAAAAATTTCGAAAAAAGCAAATAAAATAATCTTTTATTTTTTGGAAAAAATTGTTAATTTTGGAAGTGCCATATCTCGAAAAATATTGACTGTATAGAGCTGCGGTTGGGCTTAAATTGTAGCAAATTTAATAAGCTAAGTCACCTAAGAAAGTTTTTTCAAAAACTAGTCATTTAGGGTTATAATCGCCAAAATTTGAAAAAAAACTATTTTTTCGCGGTTTTTTCGATTTTTGACAAAGTTGCCTTCGGCGCTCGAGGTCACAAATTTGAATTATTCATTAGGCCAACATCATAAACAAGTCTGCTAAAAATCAGAACTACCGGATTTGACGCATACTACCCCATACTTTCAGGCGACAAAGTTACTGGACTAATAAGTATGAACAAAATATTAAATAAATTACTATCCCAAAGAAGAGCGTTGATAATTTTTATTCAATTTTTTTGCTTATAGTACTTATATTATGATACAAGTGTATTAAGTAAGCTTTTAAAGCACATACGACGAGTTTCTGAGCACGATGCGAAGCGAAGTGATTTTAACGTCGGTAGTGTTTTATAAGCACTTATATACGAGTGTCACACGCAGAGCTAGGCAAATAACTCAAAAAAAGTAATTAATTACAAATTACTAATTACCATGAAAAAATATAATTCAATTACTTAGTAGTTTAATTACTTGCCAACAATGTAATTTAATTACTAATTACTAGTAATTTAAAATTTAAATTTAATTACATTTTTCAACTACTTATACTTGCCTTCTTTTCATTGTTTAACATAAAATTCATATTAAAGGTGGCATACGAATGGCTTGAAATTAGCTCAAATTTTTTTTTATAAAAACCATATTTGCCAAATAATATATAATATTTGAGAAAACTGTCAATTAAAATTTATATTAGGGCATAAACATATAATAATTTAATTAATTTCGAAATTAATGTTTTTAGGCATGGGACACCTTTTATAACATAAAAAGATGCAAAAATACACACAACAGAATAATAAAATATAGGGTGTTTCATTTAAAAAAAGACGAACAATTATTGCCAAGTCGTTATGCAACACCCTGTATATGTGAAAATAATTTTAAGTTATGCTCCTTGAGTAGACGAAAAATTCTGTTAATAAATTTGTGCTGTATTTTTTAACTACAAGGGAGATATCGACGACGGGCATTTCGATGACTCACCCTGTATATATATATATATATATATATATATATATATATATATCTATATCTATATATATATATATATATATATATATATATATATATATATATATATATATATATATATATATATATATATATATAGTTCTACCCCCGACGCGCGCGGGCTAAGTCAACTTAAGCTAAGCACAGTGTGTATTCATTAGTGACCGTGAACAGTTCTAAGTGAGTTGAAATGTGCGCAAGCACTATAACAGAAAATAGATGGCTGCGAATCAACTGGAATGAATTCAGAATTTAAGGTGAGTCCACCTCACTGTCATTCTTAGTTAGGCAATTACAGCGGAGCTGTGCGGTCTTCCCAACTCAATTATAGGTGCGGAGTTCACCGGCATGATTACCGATGGTCATTGATGTTTATATTGTGTATTTAATGAATATTGTTTTGGTGTTTGTGATCACAACATTATATTACATTGTGTGTAAGCGTGACATGTGTATGTTTCCTACATTAGAGCCCTTTGTCGCCTAGAAAGCCGAATATTCTAGGTGTTCGGTATCGGCCTGGGGTCGGTGGCGTCTCCGTGGTTCGCCATTTAAGAGATCTGGGATCTCGCAATGCAAGTCTGGGACTTGTGTGAGTCTGGGACTCACAATACGGATCTGGGATCCGTGGCGAACCTGGAGGCGTCAGGTAAAGGTGTACGGGACGCACCTACCAAGTCTGGGATTTGGTCAGGGTGGCCCCGGACGGGAGCTCACGTCTGGCGTGTTGGTAGCACGCGAGGGGCCTACCCACTCAGCTTTAATATGGCGGGGTCCCGGGCGAATCTGGGATTCGCCTGGCGTGTTAGTAGCATTGCGAGGGACCCCTCTGGAGGTCTGGGACCTCGGGATGACCTAGACATTCCCCCAGGTCCTGGGGACCTGGGCCCTTGTTGTTCTAAATGAATCCCTATTTAATAAATGATTTTATAGGTGACAAGCATGTCGTAACTAGAATGACAATGTTATATTTCTGTCGTCCAGGTGTCAGTATGTAAAATGCACTAATACCATGTACGCACTCTGATATGTATTTAGTTGAGCTGTCCTGACAATTAAAGACAGATTTAAATGAATGATGTGTTTAATCTGAGGCCTTACTCTATTGATGCAGGGAGTAAATAGTTATTAACGAAACGAAAAAAAGGGCATCACGGTTAATGTGATATATAAAAAGCGTCCTTATATATATATATATATATATATATATATATATATATATATATATATATATATATATATATATATATATATATATATATATAGGGTGTTCATTTTAAGTGGCGCACTATTGCTATCTCGAGAAGTATAAGAGCTACGAAGTTACATTAGCAAACAATTTCTATTTTATATGACTACTTTAATGAATGAAACCAATTTTTTTTAGACCGCTGGTTCTCAAACTACGGGGTGTAACTTTCTTATTTCAAATGGGGATCTATTTTTTATTCGTTTATTCGATTCAGTATTTTTTTATGAATTCAATTTTAGTTTCATACCCTGGCATAACAAAAACATGAGAAAAACGCTATTGAAAATTATGATAATTTAATTAAAATCTGATAGTTACAAGAGTGCTATGTAAGAAAACAATTGAATATTTGTTTCTTATTATTATATTCAATGTTTTAGATTATTGAATAAGTTGGATGAAGTTTAAAGTACCTACCAATAGTTGGTTCAAGTCAAGACTGAAATGAACACAGGGACGGACTGGCTATATCATTTCGGCCCGGGCCCGGGTTTCTTTTATAAAATTCTACGAACAATTCTCTATAAGACGTATTACTTTAATTTTTTTGGAAGGCCTTAGTTAACGTAAAATTTTAAGAGTTTCTTCGAGACAAAATTGGGAAATTTTAACTTTTTTCATATTTTTTATGATTAAATGACCTGTAACTTCTGAACAAATGGAAATTAAGTCTTCCGGTTTTTTTATTGAATTTTGCGAACTATTCTCTATAAGATAGATTAATTTAATTTTTTTGAGGACCTTGGTTAAACCAGAATTTTAAGATTTTCTTCAAGAGAAAATATAGAAATTTTAGCTTTTTAAATATTTTTTGTGTTTAATGACTTGTAATTTCTGAAAGAATAAAAAAATTTACTTCCGGTTTGTTTTATTAAATTCTACGATCAATTTTCTATAAGATAGACTTTTATACATTTTTTTGAATGCCTTAGTTAACCAAAATTTTAAGATTTTCTTGAAGAGAAAATTTAGAAATTTTCAAATTTTTCATACTTATTGTGTTTGATGAACTGTAACTTCTGAACGGATTAATATATCGACTTCCGGTTTTCTGCATTAAATTCTACGAACATTTTTCTATTAGGTACAATATTGTGATAACTAACGAGGGCTTTAGTTTTACCAGTATTATTAATTATTTTCAAGATAAATAAAACAAAAACTGAAAATTTGGTTATGCAACTCGCAATACACATCCCCTGTGCGGCCTCCGAGGGTGGCTTCACTTTTTTGAGAGGTGAGGGCCCATGTAGGTACCTATAATATAAGTACTAACTTTATGCTTCTATCACAAAATAAAGTTTGACGTTTTTGGGAGTAAAAATTTCGCTAAATTTCATCTTTCCTCGACTGTATCTCAGTCCCTGTTAAACTTACAAGAAAAGTATAAATACAAAAAAGTTTCGAAATTTTATCCTTTATCACTTTATTTGCACATTATTCTCATATAACGAACCATTACCGAGTTATTCTGTCAAAACGTGTTTTTTACACCTTCCATTCAAGATAGCGGCTCGCGCTTACCCTCCCCAAGGTCGAAAACTTGTATTTTTCATCAGAGTCACTACTCAAACAACATATTAAAAAATCATTACTACCCCACCTTTTGTAAGGCAACGACCTTTTTTAATCTCAACTGACTGGACTATTTGCCATAAGATTACAAAAAATAAATGAAATACAATTGGCTTGTCATAATACATGGAAAAAAAAGTACTGGCAGAAAACATTAAGACAACATAATAAATTACAGAGAACACATTAAAAGCACAATTATAAATAAAAGAAATTAAAAACAGTTGAAAAGTTAAGTATTAAAAAATTCCTCTAAGAAGTAAAAACTATTTTTATTAAAAACTCTTTCAATTTATTTTTAAAAGAAAATATGCTAGAAGTAGCTTTTAAGTCACCTGGCAAATGATTAAACAGTTTAATCGGCCCTCTTTAGTTTTTACGTTGGTAATGAAATGCGCCGCAAGCGAATTTTTTTTGGTTTAAGGTCAAATGCGTTTAAAGTTACATTTTTCAAAAATAAGCAGTTGAACATTTTAGGAAGATGAGGCAGGTAAAATATTTTTGTCCAACTGTCACAAAAATTTTAATTCAAGCCGCGAAATAAAACATTTGTGTACGATACATTTCGCGACCGCGTTGCTATTAGTAATGGCTGCGAAGTAATTTTATTGAGTTGTGCACGTCAATGTCAGATATTTTTGATAGTTACAAATAATAATTATATGCATTGCAGTTGCACAAAAATTATAGTGTATAGGTAACTCGTCTGCGAAATGTGTTTAGTGTCCTCGAGAGTTTTTAAGTCTTGGCCTTCGGCAGCGCCAAAAATTCTGTCGGATGCTAAACAGACATTTCGCATCCTAGGTATACAAAATACAAATAACTATATACTATACGATTGCGTGGTACAGTAGACCGCAAAAATATCGTATGTTTATCAAGTCTTATATTCGCTTGGGCAGATGTTTCCACAACTACGGTAGTTGTGGAAACTACGATGCAACGTATAGTGTTAAATATTTCTATAAGGCTGACTACTTCGACCATATATTATACGTATAGACAAATAACACTCAATGCTGTAGTATACAATGTTGTGTAGGCAAGAAATACGTTAGCGGGGAGCAGCAGCTACAGTCGGGGAGAGCAGGTGTGGCCACGATAGAGTGTTGCACATTGCTGACTTCTGGTTTGTTGTCATGGAATAGAGAATGAAAATAGGCAAACTGCAACACTTCAAGGTGTATGCAGGTCATACTCCTCTTCACACCGCTCCGCTAGTTCTTTGCTTCACAACAAACAACAAAGGCTTGCGTTGTTTGTCTATTCCTATATATATAGTCGAAGGCTGACTATCTGAATACGTTTATCTGTGATCAAGTCAAATCACATACATTGTAATACTTTGTAAATTGTGTAAAATTAAAATGTAATGTAGGTATATAATTCATACATTGTATTATTATCGAAAAACAAAAACCGAATGGTATAATTTATTTTCTTGGTACGATTATAACTTCTGAACGTAATTCTAAAAATTTAACACTATGTGCTTACACTAACCGGTCCTTTACCGGCCTTACGAGCACCGATCCCTGCAGGTAACTAATAGTTCGTTTCGGTATTATTCGCTATTTTCATTCTTATTATGCTTTCCATAACTTCTGATTAATTTAAGTACCTAATTGCAAAATTTTAACTTGTAGTGTTGTAGTGCCAGTACGTAAGAACATATTTAGTCAATAATGTCTTTAACATGTAGATGACTATGAGTTTGGTAATTTATTTCCGCATTCTAACTTTTTCTAAATATTGTTACTTTAGACATTTCATTGACGTGGTAGATTAATGACTGATTAAAAAAGTTGCTTCTCCATTCTCCATCATAAACGGTTATTGGATAACCGGATAACGTAAACTTCTAAAGCTGGTGCTAATGTTAACGTGCCTTGTAGATTGTGGTTGTTACTTGTATGTACATACGTGTAGCACCCTTTAAGAAGTGTCGTTGTCGTAATAAAACTTATACAATACAATGAAATACACTCAATTATCTACTGTAATTAATGTCTTGGTTTTCACGGGTCATTTGCTAACAGGGTTAAAACTGAAATTTTTTGCCTAACCAAGGGTGCGTTACAGATGTTTTGCAGGTTGCATAAAAATATATCAATTTTTGTTAGCCATTTTCTCCGCTCCTGGTCAAAAGATCTAGGCAAACAAAACATTATTGAAATTTATATTTTTTTTTCTGTTTCCTGAAATATTTTTTGTTCCAATATTGTTTACTATAAACATTAAAACAATATTTTTATTCAATATGATGCCCTATATCAATACAAAATTACTCTCAGGAAACAATATTTGCTCTAATATTCACACATCTGCAATGTTTATCTTAATTGTTACAGTAGTTTTCTCAAAAATGGCTATTAAAATTTATTCAAATTGAGTAGATTTGAGTAGCAAAGTAGTCGAAAATAGTTCATCCTTTACCATAGAGATGGCAGCTCAGTCGAAATAACTTAATTGTCACTAAATATCGGTAATATAGTTTTCGACTTTCTACCCAACAGACAGTGACAATGACACATTTGATTTGAACCGAGCTGGATAACCGATAACTACTATATTTTCTACATTAGTTATACTTTATTTTCACGAAATCTTATATTTATTCTAAGAAAAGAAATCGAAGGTCTTGATTAGGACTGATGTACAAAATTGTTCAAAATAGAGGTCGGCTATTCAGGCTTTTGTTTTTTAAAAGTAAATTTAAGGGCTAGAAAGTTGTTAAAAATTGCGGCACGCGTTCCGAATTTGTTTTTATCGAAAAAATTATAGAATCATATCGTGTTTGATACAGTGTTGTGACTGATCTAGATCAATTGATCTAGATCACCGATTTAGCTCAATTTACGTGATCTTTGGTCTGATCTAGATCATCTTATATTTAAGGATCTTGAGTTTAATCTAGATCAAATAAATATGATCTACGATATTAAAATAAGATTATTATATTTTTAGATTTTTCTACGCTATATATGCAAGTTAAAGCATGAAATTGAATATTTAGCAAAAGTACGAGTTTAATATTTTTAATATGTTTTAATTTTAAACTGTAGATTAAATCGCTTGAATACTACGTATTTTCTTCTTTTTTATGTACCTAATGTAATACAACAATTAATATTTTGTCTAATATTGATCTTTTTACGATCTAAAGAAAAAAAGATCACTAATTTCTGATCTGATCTAAAATAAAAGATCCTATCTTAAAAATTGATCTAAGATCTGATCTAGATCATATTAAACTAGAAGATATTGATCTAGATCAATTTTAAAATGATCTGTCACAACACTGGTTTGATATGAAGTTAAAGGGCTAGATAAATCGTATTATTTAAAATAATGGCGGATGATTTATATTTGTTTTTATCGAAAAAATTATAAAATGATATCGAGTTTGACATCAAATTAATGAGCCAAATGAGGGCTAATTAATAATAAAATTATTTAAAGTGGTGTTCGACGATTGGAATTTGTTTTTAATAAAAAAATTATAAAATCATGTCAAGTTTAATATCAAATTAAAGGCTAGATAAGGGCTCAATAATTAAATTATTGAAAATGGTGACCGACGACCGGCATTTGTTTTAATCGAAAAAATAATAGAACTATATCGAGTTTGACATCAAATTAGAGAGCTAGGTGAGGGCGAGGGCTAATTAATAAATTTATTTAAAATTATTGCCGGCGATTGCAATTTGTTTATATAAAAAAAATGTTATAATCATATTGAGTTTAATATCATATTAAAGTTCTTGATGGGAACTACTATGTTATTCAAAATGACGTCTTTTGTTTATAGTTGGATAACCAGGATATTTATTTTATTACACATATTATATTATTCTATTCTAAAATTGTAATTGCTTAACTAATATTTATATTGAAGAAGAAATACGAATAATTTGAAGTTGTAATTAAATAATTATAATTTCATTATACGAAAAGATTACAATTTATTTCGGTAGAGTCTAAATGTTACAATTATTGATGCACGAAGTGCCGAATCCTCCCAAATTCAGGATCCGCGGAGTATGAGCCACGCGAAGCGGGGCGCATTTCCCTTGTCCCGCGGTAGCGGGACCTAGTGTTAGACCCGCGTAACGGGTCCTGATGCTAGTTTTACACTAAATTAACAATAACTACTCTATTTTTCTTACATCTGCTAATGATAATTCAATTTCAATTTTGATGTTTCTTAGAATTATTTAGAAACATCTGATATTGCAATCAAATCTAACAAAAATAATTCCTATTGAAAATATTTTTAACAATTGATCGCCACACAACAATGTTTCAGGAAAATTTGTCTAATCTCCAGCAAAATTGATTCCAGGAAAATATTCTCGAATCTCGACAATAAACAAAATTCTAAGAAATTTGGTAATTTATGCCTCAATATAATAATAAATGTTAAATTTTATATAACTTATTTAGTTCTCCAGTCCAAACGAATACTTCTGTTTTTTACAAATACACATAGGTTTAAGTAGGTACATAAAAATGCTATGATGAGAGAAATTTGTAAACGTTTTCAATTGTTATGAAATAATTGTTTATGGGTATACTTAACATTTGTTAAATATACAGAACTACAGAAAAAAAATTATAAAAAATTTATTTAAAAAACAAAAAAAATTAATTAATAATAATAAAAATGCTCATTTTATTTTGTTTTATGTGTACTATGAAAACCAGATTAAGATATAAAAATAACTAATCAATATTAAATGAAGGAAAGCTTAAATTTATCGAGGATCTTGATTTTCTCCTGCGTCCTGTCACCGATGAGTTCATCAAGAATTAGGGAGAATATTCGTCATAGTAAACAGACACAAACTTCAGAACACGATTGTATAGCCCTCTATTGAGAATATTTTAAATATAGCAACGTAGTTCATAAGTATGACCGATATGTAGCAATTGTCTCTACTTTTGAAACGTGTCCTTAATGATTTCTTTGTGCAGGTTAGTATTTATTGCAGAAGATGTTTCTAAAATATTAATTTTAGTTTAATAGAAAAAAAATATTGTGGTTACATAATTATGATTTATATATACCTATAAGTATTGATTTTTATTTCTTTCAAAACAATATAGGTAAGTATAGTAGGTACCTATAATTTAAACAAACTAAATAGGCTTTATATGTTTTTGAAATATTAGGTACTTATATACGAATGTATAAACTAAAAACAAGTACGTATATTAGAAATGAAGGTTGGGCTGTGTAACTAGCAAAGACAATGAAATATTTGACTGTAGTTCATTTACTGTTTCGAACAAGCATAAAAATAGCTATAAAACAGTTATTATTCATGCAAAAAGTTAAATTGCATTTTTTATGTTTTACATAAATTCACTATTTTGTTTATTATTTTTGAGTTCTTTGGTTGATATAGCTGTAATAATAGGGAAAGGAAATAATAACTATTGCGACATTCGCTTTCTTTTCTGATGTCGGTACAATGATTTCGAAAAAGAACTTTCAAAATTGCTATAGGTGGTTAAAAAGTTAGTGCTGCTGTCAATTTTAATCAATTTCTGAAAGGAATAAAAATATATCAATTTATGAAACAAATAGCTTACCTTTAAGTTTTATGGACACCATGATACACAGTAATAGAAAGGCGAACGAAACAAATTAATTGTACTTTTAAATTCCATTTTAAAATTTTGCAACAGTACCTAGTTACACAACCATCCATTAATTTATAATATACTTGCAAACATTTCGGACTATGATTCTCACATTTTCTAACATATATCAATTTAAAGAGAAAAAAATTCTAAGACCCCGTTTAAAGCTTATTTTTCTCAATTACTTCGGAGTTTTTTATAATTCATTAAAATATATATTAATTAGCTATGTTACTAATAAAATTACTAAATTTATGTTGGTATTACTTACTACGTCATTACACGCGAAGTCAGTGTTACCAACTGTATATTAATTTTAAAATTTTTACAAATTTATTTCAATTTATTCATATTTGAATTACTTCCTATATAACTTATATAAAAATTTATTTATTTTTAAATATCTATATTTAATTAAATTATCATTTGTACGATAATTTTATAGTAAATACGATTATTTTGCACGTTATTTTTCTCAACTACGTTTGCAACACTGGCTTAAGTTTACGTCAAAAAATTTTAGGTTATCGTTATATTAGTACATGGTATAAGATTTTCATCTTATTTATACATTATTATTTCTTATTATTATCAGTAATAATACCTCATAACATCAATATTATTATTCATACTTTAATAATAAACTTCGCATGATATAAAAGTTGATGAATGTACATATACAAGGAAAAATGAACAGAGAAATTGGAAGAAGATCAGAAGAAGCATCAAATGGGCTTATATATGTTTGAAACTGTACAAAATTGTTTATAAACGTGAGTGGTACATGAAACTACAGAGGGTAGCGTATACTGTAAACTTTTTATACTTTGGCGAAATGCAATACGAACAATTTTTACACGACAACATTTACTTTGACAAATGGTTTCTTATTGAAGTTTCTACATTTTAAATATTTACTACATCTACTACAATTTTGCCATTATATATAAAGCATACTAATTATACGACATTAATTTACCGCGTGGGTTTGTATTATTATGATGAAAATGCATTAGAATATATCTTAATATCTGTATTTTTCTTTATATGAAAACGTAAACCAGTTACATTCTCTGACCTAAAATAAAGCATAATTAGGCCCCGGAAATAAGGATCCAGATATAAAAATGATGGTGCACTGCAAAGTCAGCAAAACTTCCAAGTGGAAAATCAACAAAACATGTCGTGTTTTCTGCGTACGAAATATCATATTAACCACAAGTAAACATGACTGTTGGTGCTCCTACAAACTTTATGCAGGCCACAGAAGCCCACCAGCTAACCAGGTATCAAAAACAGCTACTCAGCGACAAACACAATCATCTCCTGTCAAATCGACAGTTATTAATTCCAAACGACGATTATCAGCTGCTACAGCTGCTACTGGATCCTGTGACGATAGTGATATATGGACGACAGACTCGGCGGAGATGATTCCGACGACGAAGAAATGGATGCTGTAATAGCCAAGGAGAAAGCAAAATCTGAAGATGAAGAATATGTAAATGGGATATTATAGCTTTTGACAGCGTTATACATGGTCTTATTTCATCGTATGTTTAAGGTCACAAAAATTTGCTTATGTCCCTAAATCACATTTTGCAAGATAATCATAAGATAAAATAATGATTTTTATCTAATTTAGCGATATAAAACATCCGTCAGTCTTATGACAGTTGTTATTGTTGATATTGTCAAGCTATGGAATTTGGTTTGATATTTTTATTATTTTAAAAGATGCAGTAACGCATAAAATACATTAATATTTTGTTTCAGGTAAATAATACAATTTTAATGGCAAATTATAGCTTTGAAGAAAAGATCAAAACTTGGGACCCGAATTTTTTATTTTGACAAAAATTTTATTATAAGCCCAAAAAAAATTATTTAAATATTCAATATGTGACGTAAAAACTAACCCAACCAATGAATGGCCGTTAAGCCATAGCAACGACTGTACTAGTGAACGCTCCTAACTACGGCTTGCGCAGGAACGAGTTTGGCAAGTTGACAAATCAGATGTTTTAGTTCTAACATTATGTGCATAGTGGTAAAAATCTAATTTTCAGTACCATGCAAGTACCCTATTATGCCTGTGGCACACCGGCCGAGGACCATCGAGTAACTCCTCGATGAAACGATAGAACGCACCCCGTCCTCGACGAAAAATAGGGGCGCCGCTATTTTCATCGAGTTGTTCCTCGATGAAACGAATGTATCTCATTTCAGACGTATCTTTGGATTTGATTTCGCGCAAAACTTTGATGTATTTGTCACCGATTAAATAGAAATCCGTCGCGGACGGGTGCGTTCTTTCGTTTCATCGAGGAGTTACTCGATGCTCCTCGACCGGTGTGCCACAGGCATTATTCACAAGAAGTTAGCTGTAAAAAATCTTTTATCCAAATGTATCAATCAATAATAAATAAATATTGTGTTGTTTAATTTTTTATTTAATATTATTATTTTTCTATTATTTTAAAAATAAAAATAATACTGAGGAACCAAAACCTAGATCTTGCGTAAAGCTGTCACGAGATGGCGCAGTCTACATGGTTACAGCCTATAACAGGAATTTTTATGGTCTATGTGGTTAAATTTGATGTAAATATAGCTAAAAATCATTTAATTTTTAATTATATAATTTGTTGTATTATTGTTATCATTTCTGTAATAAAGAAGTTTACAAAATGTGGTCATAAATTAATATCAACTCATTTCGTTACTTGCAATTCTTAGCTAATAATTATTGGTTTATTCGTTAGTGTGTGTTTAATATCTATGAAATTAATAACATACTATTGGGGTATTCCCGCGTATTGTACTTTATGTTCTAAAAATGCAGAAGTGCCCATTTCACATTGTTGTAACAACTTCAGGTTACTTTGGTGTGCGTGGCACCTATAATAGTTCAAAAATCTACCACTACAATCTTGTCAACCAATTTTCTTTTTCAGCCATTTACAAAATAATTTTAAATTAAACATGTAGACTGATATTGGGTATTGTCGTCTGAGAATGTTCCTGTTTAGTTCGGTAGGATCTAAACAAATTCTAATCAATATTATATTATATATGAACACGAACAGATATATTAGAATAATAATTTTATAATTTCTGTATTACACTCATGCAATATTGAAGCAACTTGTCAAAAGTTGCACTTGCATTTGCAATATTGCTCAATGTAAAATGGGCTTAATAAAGATGGTTTACAAAATGGGGTCGTAAATTAATATATAACACTCCTTTCGTTACTTGCAAATAATCTCACTTAAAATCTAATGTTAAAAATCAGTGTGTGCGTGTGTTGGTGTGTGCGTTTGTGTGTGCGTGTGTTTGTGTGTATGTGTTTGTGTGTAGGTACGTGTTTTTGTGTATGTGTTTCTGTGTATGTTTGTGTGTATGTGTTTGTGTTGGTGTGTGCGTATGTTTGTGTGTGCGTGTGTTTGTCTGTATGTGTTTGTGTGTATGTGTTTGAGTTTGTGTTGGTGTGTGCGTATGTTTGTGTGTGCGTGTGTTTGAGTTTGTGTTGGTATGTGCGTATGTTTGTGTGTGCGTGTGTTTGTCTGTATGTGTTTGTGTGTACGTGTTTGTGTGTATGTGTTTGTGTGTATGTGTTTGTGTGTATGTGATGTTGTTTGTGTTTGTGTTGGTGTGTGCGTATGTTTGTGTGTGCGTTTGTTTGTCTGTATGTGTTTGTGTGTATGTGTTTGTGTGTACGTATTTGTGTGTATGTGTTTGTGTGTAAGTGTTTGTGTGTATGTGTTTGTGTTGGTGTGTGCGTATGTTTGTGTGTGCGTGTATTGGTGTGTATGTGGTTGTGTGTATGTGTTTGAGTGTTTGTGTTTGTGTGTACGTGTTTGTGTGTATGTATTTGTGTGTATGTGTTTGTGTGTATGTGTTTGAGTTTGTGTTGGTGTGTGCGTATGTATGTGTGTGCGTGTATTGGTGTGTATGTGTTTGTGTGTATGTGTTTGAGTGTATGTGTTTGTGTGTATGTGTTTGTGTGTATGTGTATGTGTTTGTGTATAAGTGTTTGTGTGTATGTGTTTTTGTGTATGTGATGGTGTTTGTGTTTGTGTTGGTGTGTGCGTATGTTTGTGTGTATGTGTTTGTGTGTATGTGTTTGTGTGTATGTGTTTGAGTTTGTGTTGGTGTGTGCGTATGTTTGTGTGTGCGTGTATTGGTGTGTATGTGTTTGTGTGTATGTGTGTATGTGTATGTGTTTGTGTGAACGTGTTTGTGTGTATGTGTTTGTGTTGGTGTGTGCGTATGTTTGTGTGTGCGTATGTTTGTGTGTGCGTGTATTGGTGTGTATGTGTTTGTGTGTATGTGTTTGTGTGTATGTGTTTGTGTGTATGTGTTTGTGTGTATGTGTTTGTGTGTACGTGTTTGTGTGTATGTGTTTGTGTGTATGTGTTTGTGTGTATGTGTTTGTGTGTATGTGTTTGTGTGTATGTGATGGTGTTTGTGTTTGTGTTGGTGTGTGCGTATGTTTGTGTGTGCGTTTGTTTGTCTGTATGTGTTTGTGTGTATGTGTTTGTGTGTACGTATTTGTGTGTATGTGTTTGTGTGTATGTGTTTGTGTGTATGTGTTTGAGTTTGTGTTGGTGTCTGCGTATGTTTGTGTGTGCGTGTGTTTGTCTGTATGTGTTTGTGTGTATGTGTTTGAGTTTGTGTGTGTGTGTGTTTGTGTGTATTTGTTTGTGTGTACGTGTTTGTGTGTACGTGTTTGTGTGTATGTGTTTGTGTGTATGTGATGGTGTTTGTGTTTGTGTTGGTGTGTGCGTATGTTTGTGTGTGCGTTTGTTTGTCTGTATGTGTTTGTGTGTATGTGTTTGTGTGTACGTATTTGTGTGTATGTGTTTGTGTGTAAGTGTTTGTGTGTAAGTGTTTGTGTGTAAGTGTTTGTGTGTATATGTTTGTGTGTATATGTTTGTGTGTAAGTGTTTGTGTGTATGTGTCTGTGTGTATGTGTTTGTGTTGGTGTGTACGTATGTTTGTGTGTGCGTGTGTTGGTGGGTGCGTATTGTTGTATGTGCGTGTGTTGGTGTGTATGTGTATGTGTTTGTGTGTATGTGTTTGAGTTTGTGTTGGTGTGTGCGTATGTTTGTGTGTGCGTGTATTGGTGTGTATGTGGTTGTGTGTATGTGTTTGAGTGTATGTGTTTGTGTGTACGTGTTTGTGTGTATGTGTTTGTGTGTATGTGTTTGTGTGTATGTGTTTGAGTTTGTGTTGGTGTGTGCGTATGTATGTGTGTGCGTGTATTGGTGTGTATGTGTTTGTGTGTATGTGTTTGAGTGTATGTGTTTGTGTGTATGTGTTTGTGTGTATGTGTTTGTGTGTATGTGTTTGTGTGTATGTGTTTTTGTGTATGTGATGGTGATTGAGTTTGTGTTGGTGTGTGCGTATGTTTGTGTGTGCGTGTATTGGTGTGTATGTGTTTGTGTGTATGTGTTTGTGTGTACGTGTTTGTGTGTATGTGTTTGTGTGTATGTGTTTGTGTGTATGTGTTTGTGTGTATGTGTTTGAGTTTGTGTTGGTGTGTGCGTGTATTGGTGTGTATGTGTTTGTGTGTATGTGTTTGAGTGTATGTGTTTGTGTGTATGTGTTTGTGTGTATATGTTTGTGTGTATGTGTTTGTGTTGGTGTGTGCGTATGTTTGTGTGTGCGTATGTTGGTGTGTATGTGTATGTGTTTATGTTTGTCTGTGTGTTTGTATGTGTGTGTGGGTGGCTTTAGAAGGAACATCTCCACATGCTTTAGATGGATCACCTCTAAAGGCTTTGGATGGGGCGTGTTAACAGTATTCAAATGGAACACCTCCACAGGCTTTGGATGGGACATCTCTATAGTCTTTGGATGGGAATACTCGCACAGGCTTTGGATGGGATATCCATACAAGCTTTGGATGGAAATCTTAGATCTATCTAAAGACGAGTTTATACTAAAGACGAATGTTTTATCTAAAGACGAGTTTAATCTAAAGACGAATTTAACTTCAAAACAAGTTTAAATTAGAGACAAGTTAAATCATAAGACGAGTTTATTCTAAAGACGTGTTCTATCTATTGTCAAGTTTTATGTAAAGCGTTTCTATTAAAAGATGAGTTGTATTTAAACACGTTTTATCTAAAGACAAATATTATTTAAAAACCAATTTATTTTAAAGATGAGTTTTATCTAAAGATGAATATAACCTAAAAACGAGTTATTCGATTATGAATTAAATCTAAAATCAAATTAAGCCAATTACGAGTATAACCTAAAGATGCGTTCTACCTACTATACTGGTTACACAACCATCCATTAATTTATAATATACTTGCAAACATTTCGGACTATGATTCTCACATTTTCTAACATATATCAATTTAAAGAGAAAAAAATTCTAAGACCCCGTTTAAAGCTTATTTTTCTCAATTACTTCGGAGTTTTTTATAATTCATTAAAATATATATTAATTAGCTATGTTACTAATAAAATTACTAAATTTATGTTGGTATTACTTACTACGTCATTACACGCGAAGTCAGTGTTACCAACTGTATATTAATTTTAAAATTTTTACAAATTTATTTCAATTTATTCATATTTGAATTACTTCCTATATAACTTATATAAAAATTTATTTATTTTTAAATATCTATATTTAATTAAATTATCATTTGTACGATAATTTTATAGTAAATACGATTATTTTGCACGTTATTTTTCTCAACTACGTTGGCAACACTGGCTTAAGTTTACGTCAAAAAATTTTAGGTTATCGTTATATTAGTACATGGTATAAAATTTTCATCTTATTTATACATTATTATTTCTTATTATTATCAGTAATAATACCTCATAACATCAATATTATTATTCATACTTTAATAATAAACTTCGCATGATATAAAAGTTGATGAATGTACATATACAAAGAAAAATGAACAGAGAAATTGGAAGAAGATCAGAAGAAGCATCAAATGGGCTTATATATGTTTGAAACTGTACAAAATTGTTTATAAACGTGAGTGGTACATGAAACTACAGAGGGTAGCGTATACTGAAAACTTTTTATACTTTGGCGAAATGCAATACGAACAATTTTTACACGACAACATTTACTTTGACAAATGGTTTCTTATTGAAGTTTCTACATTTTAAATATTTACTACATCTACTACAATTTTGCCATTATATATAAAGCATACTAATTATACGACATTAATTTACCGCGTGGGTTTGTATTATTATGATGAAAATGCATTAGAATATATCTTAATATCTGTATTTTTCTTTATAGGAAAACGTAAACCAGTTACATTCTCTGAGCTAAAATAAAGCATAATTAGGCCCCGGAAATAAGGATCCAGATATAAAAATGATGGTGCACTGCAAAGTCAGCAAAACTTCCAAATGGAAAATCAACAAAACATGTCGTGTTTTCTGCGTACGAAATATCATATTAACCACAAGTAAACATGACTGTTGGTGCTCCTACAAACTTTATGCAGGTCACAGAAGCCCACCAGCTAACCAGGTATCAAAAACAGCTACTCAGCGACAAACACAATCATCTCCTGTCAAATCGACAGTTATTAATTCCAAACGACGATTATCAGCTGCTACTGGATCCTGTGACGATAGTGATATATGGACGACAGACTCGGCGGAGATGATTCCGACGACGAAGAAATGGATGCTGTAATAGCCAAGGAGAAAGCAAAATCTGAAGATGAAGAATATGTAAATGGGATATTATAGCTTTTGACAGCGTTATACATGGTCTTATTTCATCGTATGTTTAAGGTCACAAAAATTTGCTTATGTCCCTAAATCACATTTTGCAAGATAATCATAAGATAAAATAATGATTTTTATCTAATTTAGCGATATAAAACATCCGTCAGTCTTATGACAGTTGTTATTGTTGATATTGTCAAGCTATGGAATTTGGTTTGATATTTTTATTATTTTAAAAGATGCAGTAACGCATAAAATACATTAATATTTTGTTTCAGGTAAATAATACAATTTTAATGGCAAATTATAGCTTTGAAGAAAAGATCAAAACTTGGGACCCGAATTTTTTATTTTGACAAAAATTTTATTATAAGCCCAAAAAAAATTATTTAAATATTCAATATGTGACGTAAAAACTAACCCAACCAATGAATGGCCGTTAAGCCATAGCAACGACTGTACTAGTGAACGCTCCTAACTACGGCTTGCGCAGGAACGAGTTTGGCAAGTTGACAAATCAGATGTGTTTGGCATTATTTGTACTTCGTACATGTTTTGATGCTGTAAAATATAAGTAAATATTTGTGTTTTCATAAACTAAATAGTCTACATTCATAAAGTAATGTATTGCTACTAAATTTTATGTGTATATTTGACAAGCAAGTGTCAAATTCAAACATTTGTTGACTGACACGCACGCTATCTACAGCTTACATTCTTAACTATGCTTCCCTACCTTCTGTTCACACAAATGACGTCACAGAAAATTTAATCTCAATTTACTAAATTACATAATTTTTTTAAAATAAAATTTGTATTTTTACCTATGTTTTAGTTCTAACATTATGTGCATAGTGGTAAAAATCTAATTTTCAGTACCATGCAAGTACCCTATTATTCACAAGAAGTTAGCTGTAAAAAATCTTTTATCCAAATGTATCAATCAATAATAAATAAATATTGTGTTGTTTAATTTTTTATTTAATATTATTATTTTTCTATTATTTTAAAAATAAAAATAATACTGAGGAACCAAAACCTAGATCTTGCGTAAAGCTGTCACGAGATGGCGCAGTCTACATGGTTACAGCCTATAACAGGAATTTTTATGGTCTATGTGGTTAAATTTGATGTAAATATAGCTAAAAATCATTTAATTTTTAATTATATAATTTGTTGTATTATTGTTATCATTTCTGTAATAAAGAAGTTTACAAAATGTGGTCATAAATTAATATCAACTCATTTCGTTACTTGCAATTCTTAGCTAATAATTATTGGTTTATTCGTTAGTGTGTGTTTAATATCTATGAAATTAATAACATACTATTGGGGTATTCCCGCGTATTGTACTTTATGTTCTAAAAATGCAGAAGTGCCCATTTCACATTGTTGTAACAACTTCAGGTTACTTTGGTGTGCGTGGCACCTATAATAGTTCAAAAATCTACCACTACAATCTTGTCAACCAATTTTCTTTTTCAGCCATTTACAAAATAATTTTAAATTAAACATGTAGACTGATATTGGGTATTGTCGTCTGAGAATGTTCCTGTTTAGTTCGGTAGGATCTAAACAAATTCTAATCAATATTATATTATATATGAACACGAACAGATATATTAGAATAATAATTTTATAATTTCTGTATTACACTCATGCAATATTGAAGCAACTTGTCAAAAGTTGCACTTGCATTTGCAATATTGCTCAATGTAAAATGGGCTTAATAAAGATGGTTTACAAAATGGGGTCGTAAATTAATATATAACACTCCTTTCGTTACTTGCAAATAATCTCACTTAAAATCTAATGTTAAAAATCAGTGTGTGCGTGTGTTGGTGTGTGCGTTTGTGTGTGCGTGTGTTTGTGTGTATGTGTTTGTGTGTAGGTACGTGTTTTTGTGTATGTGTTTCTGTGTATGTTTGTGTGTATGTGTTTGTGTTGGTGTGTGCGTATGTTTGTGTGTGCGTGTGTTTGTCTGTATGTGTTTGTGTGTATGTGTTTGAGTTTGTGTTGGTGTGTGCGTATGTTTGTGTGTGCGTGTGTTTGAGTTTGTGTTGGTATGTGCGTATGTTTGTGTGTGCGTGTGTTTGTCTGTATGTGTTTGTGTGTACGTGTTTGTGTGTATGTGTTTGTGTGTATGTGTTTGTGTGTATGTGATGTTGTTTGTGTTTGTGTTGGTGTGTGCGTATGTTTGTGTGTGCGTTTGTTTGTCTGTATGTGTTTGTGTGTATGTGTTTGTGTGTACGTATTTGTGTGTATGTGTTTGTGTGTAAGTGTTTGTGTGTATGTGTTTGTGTTGGTGTGTGCGTATGTTTGTGTGTGCGTGTATTGGTGTGTATGTGGTTGTGTGTATGTGTTTGAGTGTTTGTGTTTGTGTGTACGTGTTTGTGTGTATGTATTTGTGTGTATGTGTTTGTGTGTATGTGTTTGAGTTTGTGTTGGTGTGTGCGTATGTATGTGTGTGCGTGTATTGGTGTGTATGTGTTTGTGTGTATGTGTTTGAGTGTATGTGTTTGTGTGTATGTGTTTGTGTGTATGTGTATGTGTTTGTGTATAAGTGTTTGTGTGTATGTGTTTTTGTGTATGTGATGGTGTTTGTGTTTGTGTTGGTGTGTGCGTATGTTTGTGTGTATGTGTTTGTGTGTATGTGTTTGTGTGTATGTGTTTGAGTTTGTGTTGGTGTGTGCGTATGTTTGTGTGTGCGTGTATTGGTGTGTATGTGTTTGTGTGTATGTGTGTATGTGTATGTGTTTGTGTGAACGTGTTTGTGTGTATGTGTTTGTGTTGGTGTGTGCGTATGTTTGTGTGTGCGTATGTTTGTGTGTGCGTGTATTGGTGTGTATGTGTTTGTGTGTATGTGTTTGTGTGTATGTGTTTGTGTGTATGTGTTTGTGTGTATGTGTTTGTGTGTACGTGTTTGTGTGTATGTGTTTGTGTGTATGTGTTTGTGTGTATGTGTTTGTGTGTATGTGTTTGTGTGTATGTGATGGTGTTTGTGTTTGTGTTGGTGTGTGCGTATGTTTGTGTGTGCGTTTGTTTGTCTGTATGTGTTTGTGTGTATGTGTTTGTGTGTACGTATTTGTGTGTATGTGTTTGTGTGTATGTGTTTGTGTGTATGTGTTTGAGTTTGTGTTGGTGTCTGCGTATGTTTGTGTGTGCGTGTGTTTGTCTGTATGTGTTTGTGTGTATGTGTTTGAGTTTGTGTGTGTGTGTGTTTGTGTGTATTTGTTTGTGTGTACGTGTTTGTGTGTACGTGTTTGTGTGTATGTGTTTGTGTGTATGTGATGGTGTTTGTGTTTGTGTTGGTGTGTGCGTATGTTTGTGTGTGCGTTTGTTTGTCTGTATGTGTTTGTGTGTATGTGTTTGTGTGTACGTATTTGTGTGTATGTGTTTGTGTGTAAGTGTTTGTGTGTAAGTGTTTGTGTGTAAGTGTTTGTGTGTATATGTTTGTGTGTATATGTTTGTGTGTAAGTGTTTGTGTGTATGTGTCTGTGTGTATGTGTTTGTGTTGGTGTGTACGTATGTTTGTGTGTGCGTGTGTTGGTGGGTGCGTATTGTTGTATGTGCGTGTGTTGGTGTGTATGTGTATGTGTTTGTGTGTATGTGTTTGAGTTTGTGTTGGTGTGTGCGTATGTTTGTGTGTGCGTGTATTGGTGTGTATGTGGTTGTGTGTATGTGTTTGAGTGTATGTGTTTGTGTGTACGTGTTTGTGTGTATGTGTTTGTGTGTATGTGTTTGTGTGTATGTGTTTGAGTTTGTGTTGGTGTGTGCGTATGTATGTGTGTGCGTGTATTGGTGTGTATGTGTTTGTGTGTATGTGTTTGAGTGTATGTGTTTGTGTGTATGTGTTTGTGTGTATGTGTTTGTGTGTATGTGTTTGTGTGTATGTGTTTTTGTGTATGTGATGGTGATTGAGTTTGTGTTGGTGTGTGCGTATGTTTGTGTGTGCGTGTATTGGTGTGTATGTGTTTGTGTGTATGTGTTTGTGTGTACGTGTTTGTGTGTATGTGTTTGTGTGTATGTGTTTGTGTGTATGTGTTTGTGTGTATGTGTTTGAGTTTGTGTTGGTGTGTGCGTGTATTGGTGTGTATGTGTTTGTGTGTATGTGTTTGAGTGTATGTGTTTGTGTGTATGTGTTTGTGTGTATATGTTTGTGTGTATGTGTTTGTGTTGGTGTGTGCGTATGTTTGTGTGTGCGTATGTTGGTGTGTATGTGTATGTGTTTATGTTTGTCTGTGTGTTTGTATGTGTGTGTGGGTGGCTTTAGAAGGAACATCTCCACATGCTTTAGATGGATCACCTCTAAAGGCTTTGGATGGGGCGTGTTAACAGTATTCAAATGGAACACCTCCACAGGCTTTGGATGGGACATCTCTATAGTCTTTGGATGGGAATACTCGCACAGGCTTTGGATGGGATATCCATACAAGCTTTGGATGGAAATCTTAGATCTATCTAAAGACGAGTTTATACTAAAGACGAATGTTTTATCTAAAGACGAGTTTAATCTAAAGACGAATTTAACTTCAAAACAAGTTTAAATTAGAGACAAGTTAAATCATAAGACGAGTTTATTCTAAAGACGTGTTCTATCTATTGTCAAGTTTTATGTAAAGCGTTTCTATTAAAAGATGAGTTGTATTTAAACACGTTTTATCTAAAGACAAATATTATTTAAAAACCAATTTATTTTAAAGATGAGTTTTATCTAAAGATGAATATAACCTAAAAACGAGTTATTCGATTATGAATTAAATCTAAAATCAAATTAAGCCAATTACGAGTATAACCTAAAGATGCGTTCTACCTACTATACTGGTTAAACAACCTTTACTATTAATATTCTACTTGTTAAACAACCTTTACTATTAATATTCTACTTGCAAACATTATATAAAATTCTATTATATTAATATGTTATATATTATTTATAAGAGAAAAAAATTCTAAGAACCAGTTTAAAATGCATTTTTCTCTCTATAATTAACGTTTTTTTTAATTAAATAAAATACACATTTATCTTATAATTTTAAATGCAATGTTACCAACTCTATAATAATTTTAGAAATTTACTTTTTCAATTTCTATTATTTCATGTTTATATTATATATAATTGATAAATAATTAACTTATTTATATATTTATATTATTATTATTATTTATACGTTAATTATGTCTTAAATATAATTATTTTGTGTTTCATATATGATTATTTTTTTCCACTAGGTTGGCAACACTATAACACTGATCTCTTACTAAACGTCAGATATTTTTTTTAGGTTATTGACTTATATTAGTACAAGTTCTTATTTATACATTATTGTACTTTATTATTATTATTAGTAATAATATCTAACAACAATATTATTATTTATAAACGTAACGCGCATGACATAATATATAAAAGTTGTATGTAGGTATGAAACATATTATAGTATAATGAAATAATTATTTTGCAGAGATATTATGGAAAAAGAAGATCAGATCAAGTTGTAAATATGTGTTTTGTATCTGTACAAAATAGTTTAGAAATGTAAGTTGTTGTCGTGTCTATCTAAACATTGGTGGTGAAATGCAAGACGAATGACAACATTTTTTTCTTACTCTTTGACAACACTTTCTTGGTTTTCGTATTGATAATAAAATTTATTAGGTATTTTGTATCAGAAACTAGGTAATTCCTATACTCTTATTGACCTGCTTTTAGATATAATATACCTATAGAGTGGCTCAAATATATTTGCTGACAGATCTGAATCTCAGACGAGAAAACCCTTAGAAGAAGATCTTGACATTATTTGTTTGTAAAACAGATTCACGATGCGACGAATTAGCAAACGTTGGAAGAGGTGTTTGTAGCATTATTGTGTAGCGCCGGCTTTTGACAGAGATAATGATATTGGGTTCTTCTTATTTCTTTTCTTCAGTAACCTAATTAAACCATCAAATCATTTCGCGTTTTCTATATTTATGATAAAATATCTAAATCTCATATTTAATAATATAAATGTCAATAATATTGACATGTTCTTTACAAAGTGTGTTTCAATAATATTAATATTCATCCAGCAGTCTTCTTATGACTGTTTTGTTGGTGGTGGTGTCAATAGTTTCCATAACTATTGACATTTAGGTTTGACATTATTTGTATTATTTTAAAAGGTACATTAACACGTAAATTACATTAATATTATTTTGTTTCAGGTAAATAATACAATTTTAATGGGATATTATAGCTGGGATTGATTAATACAAATATAGTTGAGGTAGGCAGCATAAAAATGATGATGACTGATTTCACAAACGTCAGACATTTTTAGGTTATTATAAGTACGTCGTACAAGATCTTATTTATACATTATTATAACTTATTATCATTATTAGTAATAATATCAAACAACAATATTATTATTTATAAACATTACGCATGACATAAATAAAAGTTGTTCATAGGTACCTATGTATATATTATAATATTATACAATGAAATAATTTTTTGCAGAGATATTTTAAGAATCATAATCTTAATTTAATATCGCTGTATTTTTTTTTATAGGAATAAATAAACCTTTACACAAAATGTATTGATTGTCAATGAGTACAAAATCCAATATCTATTAACATAAACATCCGCCAGATGATCCAAATATAAAAAGAAATTATAAAGCTAAGTGCGGCGCTAAATATAGCTAAAAATCATTTTATTTTTAATTATATAATTTGTTGTATTATTGTTACTATTTCAGTAATAAAGAAGTTTACAAAATGTGGTCATAAATTAATATCAACTCATTTCGTTACTTGCAATTCTTAACTAATAACCAATTTTCTTTTTCAGCAATTTACAAAATAATTTTAAATTAAACATGTAGACTGATATTGGGTATTGTCGTCTGAGAATGTTCCTGTTTAATTCGGTAGGATCTAAACAAATTCTAATCAATATTATATTATATATGAACACGAACAGATATATTAGAATAATAATTTTATAATTTCTGTATTACACTCATGCAATATTGAAGCAACTTGTCAAAATTTGCACTTGCATCTGCAATATTGCTCAATGTGAAATGGGCTTAATAAAGATGGTTTACAAAATGAGGTCGTAAATTAATATATAACACTGCTTTCGTAACTTGCAAATAATCTCAGTTAAAATCTAATGTTAAAAATTAGTGTGTTGGTGTGTGCGTGTGTTGGTGTGTGCGTTTGTGTGTTTGTATGTATGTGTTTGTCTGTATGTGTTTGTGTGTACGTGTTTGTTTGTTTGTGTGTATGTGTTTGTGTTGGTGTGTGCGTATGTTTGTGTGTGCGTGTGTTGGTGTGTTTGAGTTTGTGTTGGTGTGTGCGTATGTTGGTGTGTATGTGTTTGTGTGTATGTGTTTGTGGGTACCTGTTTGTGTGTATGTGTTTGTGTGTACATGTTTGTGTGTATGTGTATGTGTTTGTGTGTACGTGTTTGTGTGTATTTGTTTGTGTGTATGTGTTAGTGTGTTTGTGTGTATGTGTTTGTGGGTATGTGATGGTGTTTGAGTTTGTGTTTGTGTTGGTGTGTGCGTATGTTTCTGTGTATGTGTTTGTGTGTACGTGATTGTGTGTACGTGTTTGTGTGTGTGTATGTGTTTGTGTGTATGTGTTTGTGTGTATGTGTTTGAGTGTATGTGTTAGTGTGTATGTGTTTGTGTGTATGTGTTGGTGTTTGAGTTTGTGTTGGTGTGTGCGTATGTGTTTGTGTGTATGTGTTTGTGTGTATGTGTTTGTGTGTATGTGTTTGTGTGTATGTGTTTGTGTGTATGTGTTTGTGTGTATGTGTTTGTGTGTATGTGTTTGTGTGTATGTGTTTGTGTGTATGTGTTTGTGTGTATGTGTTTGTGTGTATGTGTTTGTGTGTACGTGTTTGTGTGTATGTGTTTGTGTGTACGTGTTTGTGTGTACGTGTTTGTGTGTATGTGTTTTTGTTTGTATTGGTGTGTGCGTATATTTGTGTGTGCATGTGTTGGTGTGTATGTGTTTGTGTGTATGTGTTTGTGTGTATGTGTTTGTGTGTATGTGATTGTGTGTATGTGTTTGTGTGTACGTGTATGTGTTTGTGTGTACGTGTATGTGTTTGTGTGTACGTGTTTGTGTGTATGTGTTTGATGTGTTTGTGTGTATGTGTTTGTGTGTATGTGTTTGTGTTTTTGTTTGTGTGTGTGTGTGTATGTGTTTGTGTGTATGTGTTTGTGTGTATGTGTTAGTGTGTATGTATTTGTGTGTATGTGTTTGTGTTTGTCTGTATGTGTTTGTGTGTACGTGTTTGTGTGTATGTTTTTGTGTGTATGTGTTTGTGTGTCCGTGTTTGTGTGTATGTGTTTGTGTGTATGTGTTTGTGTGTATGTGTTTGTGTGTATGTGTATGTGTTTTTGTGTATGTGTTAGTGTGTATGTGATGGTGTTTGAGTTTTTGTTTGTGTTGGTGTGTGCGTATGTTTGTGTGTATGTGTTTTACGTGTTTGTGTGTATGTGTTTGTGTTTGAGTTTATGTTGGTGTGTGCGTATGTTTGTGTGTGCGTGTATTGATGTGTTTGTGTGTATGTGTATGTGTTTGTGTGTATATGTTTGAGTGTATGTGTTTGTGTGTATGTGTTTGAGTTTGTGTTTGTGTTGGTGTGTGCGTATGTTTGTGTGTGCGTGTGTTGGTGTGTATGTGTAATGTGTATGTGTTTGTGTTTATGTTTGTCTGTGTGTTTGTATGTGTGTGTGGGTGGCTTTAGAAGGAACATCTCCACATGTTTTGGATGGATCACCTCTATAGGTTTTGGATGGGGCGTGTTAACAGTATTAAAATGGAACACCGCCACAGGCTTTGGATGGGATATCTCCACAGACTTTGGATGGAGACACTCTCACAGGCTTTGGATGGGATATCCATACAAGCTTCAGATGGAAAACTTAGATCTATCTAAAGACGAGTTTATCATAAAGACGAATGTTTTATCTAAATACGAGTTTAGTCTAAAGACTAATTTAACTTAAAAACGAATTTAATTTATAATACAAGTTTAAATTAGAGACAAGTTAAATTATAAGACGAGTTTATTCTAAAGACGTGTTCTATCTATAGTCAAGTTTTATGTAAAGACGATTTCTATTAAAAGATGAGTTGTATTTAAACAAATTTTATCTAAAGACAAATATTATTTAAAAACCAATTTATTTTAATGATGAGTTTTATCTAAAGATGAATATAACCTAAAAACGAGTTATTCGATTATTAATTAAATCTAAAATCAAATTAAGCCAATTACGAGTATTACGAGTTTTGTTTGTGGTGAAATACATTAATGTCGTAGACCTGAAAGCAGGTAATAATATTATTGAAATGTTAACATAATCATGACCATAAAGACGAATTTAATTTAAAAACAAATTTAATTTATATACCTACAAATTTAAATTAGAGACAAGTTAAATTATAAGACGAGTTTATTCTAAAGACGTGTTCTATATAAAGTTATATAAAGACGATATCTATTTAAAAATTAATTTTATTTAAACAAGTTTTATCTAAAGACAAATATTATTTAAAAACAAAAATTATTTAATCTGAGTTTACATATTATACATCAATTTTAAGAGAAAAGAATTCTAAGAACCCGTTTAAAACTTATGTTTACCTCTATGTGTCTTTAGTATTTTTATAATTAATTAATAATAAAATTACTAAATTTATGTTAGTATTACATATATACGTCATAACGGTTGCCCAGCAACCGAAAAACACGCCAAGGCAATGTTACCAACTGTATATTAATTTAATAATTGAAACTTCAAATTAAATTTATTCGATTATGAATTAAACCTACAATCAAATTAAGCCAATTACGAGTATTACCTACTACACTGATAACCTACTTTACTTATAACTTAAAGAAGAGTTTAACTTACTTTACTTATAACTTAAAGATGAGTTTAACCTATATTACTTATAACTTAAAGATGAGTTTAATCTATTTTACTTATAACCTAAAAATGAGTTTAACCTACTATACTGGTTAAACAACCTTTACTATTAATATTCTACTTGCAAACATTATATAAAATTCTATTATATTAATATGTTATATATTATTTATAAAAGAAAAAAATTCTAAGAATCCGTTTAAAATGCATTTTTCTCTCTATGTCTTTACTTTTTTATTATTAATTAAAATACATATTTATTGAATAATCTTAAGTGTAATGTTACCAACTCTATAATAATTTTAGAAATTTACTTTTTCAATTTCTATTATTTCATGTTTATATTATATATAATTGATAAATAATTAACTTATTTATATATTTATATTATTATTTATACGTTAATTATGTCTTAAATATGATTATTTTGTGTTTCATATATGATTATTTTTTTCCACTACGTTGGCAACACTATAACACTGATCTCTTACTAAACGTCAGATATTTTTTTTAGGTTATTGACTTATATTAGTACAAGTTCTTATTTATACATTATTGTACTTTATTATTATTATTAGTAATAATATTTAACAACAATATTATTATTTATAAACGTAACGCGCATGACATAATATATAAAAGTTGTATGTAGGTATGAAACATATTATAGTATAATGAAATAATTATTATTTTGCAGAGATATTACGGAAAAAGAAGATCAGATCAAGTTGTAAATATGTGTTTTGTATCTGTACAAAATAGTTTAGAAATGTAAGTTGTTGCCGTGTCTATCTAAACATTGGTGGTGAAATGCAAGACGAATGACAACATTTTTTTGTTACTCTTTGACAACACTTTCTTGATTTTCGTATTGATAATAAAATTTACTAGGTATTTTGTATCAGAGACTAGGTAATTCTTATACTCTTATTGACCTGCTTTTAGATATAATATACCTATAGAGTGGCTCAAATATATTTGCTGACAGATCTGAATCTCAGACGAGAAAACCCTTAGAAGATCTTGACATTATTTGTTTGTAAAACAGATTCACGATGCGACGAATTAGCAAACGTTGGAAGAGGTGTTTGTAGCATTATTGTGTAGCGCCGGCTTTTGACAGAGATAATGATATTGGGTTCTTCTTATTTTTTCTCCAGTAACCTAATTAAACCATCAAATCATTTCGCGTTTTCTATATTTATGATAAAATATCTAAATCTCATACTTAATAATATAAATGTCAATAATATTGACATGTTCTGTACAAAGTGTGTTTCAATAATAATAATTTATTCATCCAGCAGTCTTCTTATGACTGTTTTGTTGCTGGTGGTGTCAATAGCTATGGATTTAGGTTTGACATTTGTATTATTTTAAAAGGTACATTAACACGTTAAATAGGTACATTAATATTATTTTGTTTCAGGTAAATAATACAATTTTAATGGGATATTATAGCTGGGATTGATTAATACAAATATAGTTAAGGTAGGCAGCATAAAAATGATGATGACTGATTTCACAAATGTCAGACATTTTTAGGTTATTATAAGTACGTCGTACAAGATCTTATTTATACATTATTATAACTTATTATCATTATTAGTAATAATATCAAACAACAATATTATTATTTATAAACTTTACGCATGACATAAATAAAAGTTGTTCATAGGTACCTATGTATATATTATAATATTATACAATGAAATAATTTTTTGCAGAGATATTTTAAGGATCTTAATTTAATATCGCTGTATTTTTCTTTATAGGAATAAATAAACCTTTACACAAAATGTATTGATTGTCAATGAGTACAAAATCCAATATCAATTAACATAAACATCCGCCAGATGATCCAAATATAAAAAGAAATTATAGAGCTAAGTGCGGCGCTAAATATAGCTAAAAATCATTTTATTTTTAATTATATAATTTGTTGTATTATTGTTACTATTTCTGTAATAAAGAAGTTTACAAAATGTGGTCATAAATTAATATCAACTCATTTCGTTACTTGCAATTCTTAACTAATAACCAATTTTCTTTTTCAGCAATTTACAAAATAATTTTAAATTAAACATGCAGACTGATATTGAGTAATGTCGTCTGAGAATGTTCCTGTTTAGTTCGGTAGGATCTAAACAAATTCTAATCAATATTATATTATATATGAACACGAACATATATATTAGAATAATAATTATATAATTTCTGTATTACACTCATGCAATATTGAAGCAACGCGTCAAAAGTTGCACTTGCATCTGCAATATTGCTCAATGTAAAATGAGCTTAATAAAGATGGTTTACAAAATGAGGTCGTAAATTAATATATAACACTCCATTCGTTACTTGCAAATAATCTTAGTTAAAATCTAATGTTAAAAATTAGTGTGTGCGTGTGTTGGTGTGTGCGTTTGTGTGTGCGTGTGTTGGTGTGTGTGTTTGTTTGTTTGTGTGTTTGTGTTGGTGTGTGCGTATGTTTGTGTGTGCGTGTGTTGGTGTGTATGTGTTTGAGTTTGTGTTGGTGTGTGCGTATGTTTGTGTGTGCGTGTGTTGATGTGTATGTGTTTGCGTGTATGTGTTTGTGTGTATGTGTTTGTGTGTATGTGTTTGTGTGTATGTGATTGTGTGTATGTGTTTGTGTGTACGTGTTTGTGTGTATGTGTTTGTGTGTACGTGTTTGTGTGTATTTGTTTGTGTGTATGTGTTAGTGTGTTTGTGTATGTGTTTGTGGCTATGTGATGGTGTTTGAGTTTGTGTTTGTGTTGGTGTGTGCGTATGTTTGTGTGTATGTGTTTGTGTGTATGTGATTGTGTGTACGTGTTTGTGTGTATGTGTTTGTGTGTATGTGTTTGTGTGTATGTGTTTGTGTGTATTCGTTTGTGTGTACGTGTTTGTGTGTATGTGTTTGTGTATAATGTGTTTGTGTATAATGTGTTTGTGTGTATGTGTTTGTGGGTATGTGTTTGTGTGTATGTGTTAGTGTGTATGTGTATGTGTTTGTGTGTATGTGTTTGTGTGTACGTGTTTGTGTGTACGTGTTTGTGTGTACGTGTTTGTGTGTACGTGTTTGTGTGTACGTGTTTGTGTGTACGTGATTGTGTGTGTGTGTGTGTGTGTGTGTGTGTGTGTGTGTGTGTGTGTGTGTGTGTGTGTGTGTGTGTGTGTGTGTGTATGTGTTTGTGTTGGTGTTGGTGTGTGCGTATGTTTGTGTGTGCGTGTATTGGTGTGTATGTGTTTGTGTGTATGTGTTTGAGTTTGTGTTGGTGTGTGCGTATGTTTGTGTGTATGTGTTTATGTTTGTCTGTGTGTTTGTATGTGTCTGTGGGTGGATTTAGAAGGAACATCTCCACATGCTTTGGATGGCTCATCTCTACAGGCTTTGGATGGAGCGTGTTAACAGTATTAAAATAGAAAACCTCCACAGGCTTTGGATGGGATATCTCCACAGGCTTTGGATGGGGACACTCCCACAGGCTTTGAATGGGATATCCATACAAGCTTTGGATGGAAAACTGAGATCTATCTAAAGACGAGTTTATCCTAAAGACGAATGTTTTATCTAAAGACGAATTTAACTTAAAAACGAATTTAATTTATAATACAAGTTTAAATTAGAGACAAGTTAAATTATAAGACGAGTTTATATTTTCTAAAGACGTGTTCTATCTATAGTCAAGTATTATGTAAAGACGATTGCTATTAAAAGATGAGTTGTATTTAAACAAGTTTTATCTAAAGACAAATATTATTTAAAAACCAATTTATTTTAAAGATGAGTTTTATCTAAAGATGAATATAACCTAAAAACGAGCGTCAATATAAGTGACAAACGTCAATATATAAGTGACGAGCGTCAATATATAAATGACGAGCGTCAATATATAAGTGACGAGCGTCAATATATAAGTGACGAGCGTAAATGTGAAAATTTTATTCTAAAGACGTGCTCTATCTAAAGTCAAGTTTTATGTAAAGGCGATTTCTATTTAAAGATGAGTTTAACCTACTTTACTTATAACTTAAAGATGAGTTTAACATACTTTACTTATAACTTAAAGATGAGTTTAACCTACTTTACTTATAACTTAAAGATGAGTTTAACCTACTTTACTTATAACTTAAAGATGAGTTTAACTTACTTAACTTATAACTTAAAGATGAGTTTAACCTACTTTACTTATAACTTAAAGATGAGTTTAATCTAATTTACTTATAACTAAAAGACGAGTTTAACCTATTTTATTTATAACCTAAAAATGAGTTCTACCTACTATACTGGTTACACAACCATCCATTAATTTATAATATACTTGCAAACATTTCGGACTATGATTCTCACATTTTCTAACATATATCAATTTAAAGAGAAAAAAATTCTAAGACCCCGTTTAAAGCTTATTTTTCTCAATTACTTCGGAGTTTTTTATAATTCATTAAAATATATATTAATTAGCTATGTTACTAATAAAATTACTAAATTTATGTTGGTATTACTTACTACGTCATTACACGCGAAGTCAGTGTTACCAACTGTATATTAATTTTAAAATTTTTACAAATTTATTTCAATTTATTCATATTTGAATTACTTCCTATATAACTTATATAAAAATTTATTTATTTTTAAATATCTATATTTAATTAAATTATCATTTGTACGATAATTTTATAGTAAATACGATTATTTTGCACGTTATTTTTCTCAACTACGTTGGCAACACTGGCTTAAGTTTACGTCAAAAAATTTTAGGTTATCGTTATATTAGTACATGGTATAAAATTTTCATCTTATTTATACATTATTATTTCTTATTATTATCAGTAATAATACCTCATAACATCAATATTATTATTCATACTTTAATAATAAACTTCGCATGATATAAAAGTTGATGAATGTACATATACAAAGAAAAATGAACAGAGAAATTGGAAGAAGATCAGAAGAAGCATCAAATGGGCTTATATATGTTTGAAACTGTACAAAATTGTTTATAAACGTGAGTGGTACATGAAACTACAGAGGGTAGCGTATACTGAAAACTTTTTATACTTTGGCGAAATGCAATACGAACAATTTTTACACGACAACATTTACTTTGACAAATGGTTTCTTATTGAAGTTTCTACATTTTAAATATTTACTACATCTACTACAATTTTGCCATTATATATAAAGCATACTAATTATACGACATTAATTTACCGCGTGGGTTTGTATTATTATGATGAAAATGCATTAGAATATATCTTAATATCTGTATTTTTCTTTATAGGAAAACGTAAACCAGTTACATTCTCTGAGCTAAAATAAAGCATAATTAGGCCCCGGAAATAAGGATCCAGATATAAAAATGATGGTGCACTGCAAAGTCAGCAAAACTTCCAAATGGAAAATCAACAAAACATGTCGTGTTTTCTGCGTACGAAATATCATATTAACCACAAGTAAACATGACTGTTGGTGCTCCTACAAACTTTATGCAGGTCACAGAAGCCCACCAGCTAACCAGGTATCAAAAACAGCTACTCAGCGACAAACACAATCATCTCCTGTCAAATCGACAGTTATTAATTCCAAACGACGATTATCAGCTGCTACTGGATCCTGTGACGATAGTGATATATGGACGACAGACTCGGCGGAGATGATTCCGACGACGAAGAAATGGATGCTGTAATAGCCAAGGAGAAAGCAAAATCTGAAGATGAAGAATATGTAAATGGGATATTATAGCTTTTGACAGCGTTATACATGGTCTTATTTCATCGTATGTTTAAGGTCACAAAAATTTGCTTATGTCCCTAAATCACATTTTGCAAGATAATCATAAGATAAAATAATGATTTTTATCTAATTTAGCGATATAAAACATCCGTCAGTCTTATGACAGTTGTTATTGTTGATATTGTCAAGCTATGGAATTTGGTTTGATATTTTTATTATTTTAAAAGATGCAGTAACGCATAAAATACATTAATATTTTGTTTCAGGTAAATAATACAATTTTAATGGCAAATTATAGCTTTGAAGAAAAGATCAAAACTTGGGACCCGAATTTTTTATTTTGACAAAAATTTTATTATAAGCCCAAAAAAAATTATTTAAATATTCAATATGTGACGTAAAAACTAACCCAACCAATGAATGGCCGTTAAGCCATAGCAACGACTGTACTAGTGAACGCTCCTAACTACGGCTTGCGCAGGAACGAGTTTGGCAAGTTGACAAATCAGATGTGTTTGGCATTATTTGTACTTCGTACATGTTTTGATGCTGTAAAATATAAGTAAATATTTGTGTTTTCATAAACTAAATAGTCTACATTCATAAAGTAATGTATTGCTACTAAATTTTATGTGTATATTTGACAAGCAAGTGTCAAATTCAAACATTTGTTGACTGACACGCACGCTATCTACAGCTTACATTCTTAACTATGCTTCCCTACCTTCTGTTCACACAAATGACGTCACAGAAAATTTAATCTCAATTTACTAAATTACATAATTTTTTTAAAATAAAATTTGTATTTTTACCTATGTTTTAGTTCTAACATTATGTGCATAGTGGTAAAAATCTAATTTTCAGTACCATGCAAGTACCCTATTATTCACAAGAAGTTAGCTGTAAAAAATCTTTTATCCAAATGTATCAATCAATAATAAATAAATATTGTGTTGTTTAATTTTTTATTTAATATTATTATTTTTCTATTATTTTAAAAATAAAAATAATACTGAGGAACCAAAACCTAGATCTTGCGTAAAGCTGTCACGAGATGGCGCAGTCTACATGGTTACAGCCTATAACAGGAATTTTTATGGTCTATGTGGTTAAATTTGATGTAAATATAGCTAAAAATCATTTAATTTTTAATTATATAATTTGTTGTATTATTGTTATCATTTCTGTAATAAAGAAGTTTACAAAATGTGGTCATAAATTAATATCAACTCATTTCGTTACTTGCAATTCTTAGCTAATAATTATTGGTTTATTCGTTAGTGTGTGTTTAATATCTATGAAATTAATAACATACTATTGGGGTATTCCCGCGTATTGTACTTTATGTTCTAAAAATGCAGAAGTGCCCATTTCACATTGTTGTAACAACTTCAGGTTACTTTGGTGTGCGTGGCACCTATAATAGTTCAAAAATCTACCACTACAATCTTGTCAACCAATTTTCTTTTTCAGCCATTTACAAAATAATTTTAAATTAAACATGTAGACTGATATTGGGTATTGTCGTCTGAGAATGTTCCTGTTTAGTTCGGTAGGATCTAAACAAATTCTAATCAATATTATATTATATATGAACACGAACAGATATATTAGAATAATAATTTTATAATTTCTGTATTACACTCATGCAATATTGAAGCAACTTGTCAAAAGTTGCACTTGCATTTGCAATATTGCTCAATGTAAAATGGGCTTAATAAAGATGGTTTACAAAATGGGGTCGTAAATTAATATATAACACTCCTTTCGTTACTTGCAAATAATCTCACTTAAAATCTAATGTTAAAAATCAGTGTGTGCGTGTGTTGGTGTGTGCGTTTGTGTGTGCGTGTGTTTGTGTGTATGTGTTTGTGTGTAGGTACGTGTTTTTGTGTATGTGTTTCTGTGTATGTTTGTGTGTATGTGTTTGTGTTGGTGTGTGCGTATGTTTGTGTGTGCGTGTGTTTGTCTGTATGTGTTTGTGTGTATGTGTTTGAGTTTGTGTTGGTGTGTGCGTATGTTTGTGTGTGCGTGTGTTTGAGTTTGTGTTGGTATGTGCGTATGTTTGTGTGTGCGTGTGTTTGTCTGTATGTGTTTGTGTGTACGTGTTTGTGTGTATGTGTTTGTGTGTATGTGTTTGTGTGTATGTGATGTTGTTTGTGTTTGTGTTGGTGTGTGCGTATGTTTGTGTGTGCGTTTGTTTGTCTGTATGTGTTTGTGTGTATGTGTTTGTGTGTACGTATTTGTGTGTATGTGTTTGTGTGTAAGTGTTTGTGTGTATGTGTTTGTGTTGGTGTGTGCGTATGTTTGTGTGTGCGTGTATTGGTGTGTATGTGGTTGTGTGTATGTGTTTGAGTGTTTGTGTTTGTGTGTACGTGTTTGTGTGTATGTATTTGTGTGTATGTGTTTGTGTGTATGTGTTTGAGTTTGTGTTGGTGTGTGCGTATGTATGTGTGTGCGTGTATTGGTGTGTATGTGTTTGTGTGTATGTGTTTGAGTGTATGTGTTTGTGTGTATGTGTTTGTGTGTATGTGTATGTGTTTGTGTATAAGTGTTTGTGTGTATGTGTTTTTGTGTATGTGATGGTGTTTGTGTTTGTGTTGGTGTGTGCGTATGTTTGTGTGTATGTGTTTGTGTGTATGTGTTTGTGTGTATGTGTTTGAGTTTGTGTTGGTGTGTGCGTATGTTTGTGTGTGCGTGTATTGGTGTGTATGTGTTTGTGTGTATGTGTGTATGTGTATGTGTTTGTGTGAACGTGTTTGTGTGTATGTGTTTGTGTTGGTGTGTGCGTATGTTTGTGTGTGCGTATGTTTGTGTGTGCGTGTATTGGTGTGTATGTGTTTGTGTGTATGTGTTTGTGTGTATGTGTTTGTGTGTATGTGTTTGTGTGTATGTGTTTGTGTGTACGTGTTTGTGTGTATGTGTTTGTGTGTATGTGTTTGTGTGTATGTGTTTGTGTGTATGTGTTTGTGTGTATGTGATGGTGTTTGTGTTTGTGTTGGTGTGTGCGTATGTTTGTGTGTGCGTTTGTTTGTCTGTATGTGTTTGTGTGTATGTGTTTGTGTGTACGTATTTGTGTGTATGTGTTTGTGTGTATGTGTTTGTGTGTATGTGTTTGAGTTTGTGTTGGTGTCTGCGTATGTTTGTGTGTGCGTGTGTTTGTCTGTATGTGTTTGTGTGTATGTGTTTGAGTTTGTGTGTGTGTGTGTTTGTGTGTATTTGTTTGTGTGTACGTGTTTGTGTGTACGTGTTTGTGTGTATGTGTTTGTGTGTATGTGATGGTGTTTGTGTTTGTGTTGGTGTGTGCGTATGTTTGTGTGTGCGTTTGTTTGTCTGTATGTGTTTGTGTGTATGTGTTTGTGTGTACGTATTTGTGTGTATGTGTTTGTGTGTAAGTGTTTGTGTGTAAGTGTTTGTGTGTAAGTGTTTGTGTGTATATGTTTGTGTGTATATGTTTGTGTGTAAGTGTTTGTGTGTATGTGTCTGTGTGTATGTGTTTGTGTTGGTGTGTACGTATGTTTGTGTGTGCGTGTGTTGGTGGGTGCGTATTGTTGTATGTGCGTGTGTTGGTGTGTATGTGTATGTGTTTGTGTGTATGTGTTTGAGTTTGTGTTGGTGTGTGCGTATGTTTGTGTGTGCGTGTATTGGTGTGTATGTGGTTGTGTGTATGTGTTTGAGTGTATGTGTTTGTGTGTACGTGTTTGTGTGTATGTGTTTGTGTGTATGTGTTTGTGTGTATGTGTTTGAGTTTGTGTTGGTGTGTGCGTATGTATGTGTGTGCGTGTATTGGTGTGTATGTGTTTGTGTGTATGTGTTTGAGTGTATGTGTTTGTGTGTATGTGTTTGTGTGTATGTGTTTGTGTGTATGTGTTTGTGTGTATGTGTTTTTGTGTATGTGATGGTGATTGAGTTTGTGTTGGTGTGTGCGTATGTTTGTGTGTGCGTGTATTGGTGTGTATGTGTTTGTGTGTATGTGTTTGTGTGTACGTGTTTGTGTGTATGTGTTTGTGTGTATGTGTTTGTGTGTATGTGTTTGTGTGTATGTGTTTGAGTTTGTGTTGGTGTGTGCGTGTATTGGTGTGTATGTGTTTGTGTGTATGTGTTTGAGTGTATGTGTTTGTGTGTATGTGTTTGTGTGTATATGTTTGTGTGTATGTGTTTGTGTTGGTGTGTGCGTATGTTTGTGTGTGCGTATGTTGGTGTGTATGTGTATGTGTTTATGTTTGTCTGTGTGTTTGTATGTGTGTGTGGGTGGCTTTAGAAGGAACATCTCCACATGCTTTAGATGGATCACCTCTAAAGGCTTTGGATGGGGCGTGTTAACAGTATTCAAATGGAACACCTCCACAGGCTTTGGATGGGACATCTCTATAGTCTTTGGATGGGAATACTCGCACAGGCTTTGGATGGGATATCCATACAAGCTTTGGATGGAAATCTTAGATCTATCTAAAGACGAGTTTATACTAAAGACGAATGTTTTATCTAAAGACGAGTTTAATCTAAAGACGAATTTAACTTCAAAACAAGTTTAAATTAGAGACAAGTTAAATCATAAGACGAGTTTATTCTAAAGACGTGTTCTATCTATTGTCAAGTTTTATGTAAAGCGTTTCTATTAAAAGATGAGTTGTATTTAAACACGTTTTATCTAAAGACAAATATTATTTAAAAACCAATTTATTTTAAAGATGAGTTTTATCTAAAGATGAATATAACCTAAAAACGAGTTATTCGATTATGAATTAAATCTAAAATCAAATTAAGCCAATTACGAGTATAACCTAAAGATGCGTTCTACCTACTATACTGGTTACACAACCATCCATTAATTTATAATATACTTGCAAACATTTCGGACTATGATTCTCACATTTTCTAACATATATCAATTTAAAGAGAAAAAAATTCTAAGACCCCGTTTAAAGCTTATTTTTCTCAATTACTTCGGAGTTTTTTATAATTCATTAAAATATATATTAATTAGCTATGTTACTAATAAAATTACTAAATTTATGTTGGTATTACTTACTACGTCATTACACGCGAAGTCAGTGTTACCAACTGTATATTAATTTTAAAATTTTTACAAATTTATTTCAATTTATTCATATTTGAATTACTTCCTATATAACTTATATAAAAATTTATTTATTTTTAAATATCTATATTTAATTAAATTATCATTTGTACGATAATTTTATAGTAAATACGATTATTTTGCACGTTATTTTTCTCAACTACGTTGGCAACACTGGCTTAAGTTTACGTCAAAAAATTTTAGGTTATCGTTATATTAGTACATGGTATAAAATTTTCATCTTATTTATACATTATTATTTCTTATTATTATCAGTAATAATACCTCATAACATCAATATTATTATTCATACTTTAATAATAAACTTCGCATGATATAAAAGTTGATGAATGTACATATACAAAGAAAAATGAACAGAGAAATTGGAAGAAGATCAGAAGAAGCATCAAATGGGCTTATATATGTTTGAAACTGTACAAAATTGTTTATAAACGTGAGTGGTACATGAAACTACAGAGGGTAGCGTATACTGAAAACTTTTTATACTTTGGCGAAATGCAATACGAACAATTTTTACACGACAACATTTACTTTGACAAATGGTTTCTTATTGAAGTTTCTACATTTTAAATATTTACTACATCTACTACAATTTTGCCATTATATATAAAGCATACTAATTATACGACATTAATTTACCGCGTGGGTTTGTATTATTATGATGAAAATGCATTAGAATATATCTTAATATCTGTATTTTTCTTTATAGGAAAACGTAAACCAGTTACATTCTCTGAGCTAAAATAAAGCATAATTAGGCCCCGGAAATAAGGATCCAGATATAAAAATGATGGTGCACTGCAAAGTCAGCAAAACTTCCAAATGGAAAATCAACAAAACATGTCGTGTTTTCTGCGTACGAAATATCATATTAACCACAAGTAAACATGACTGTTGGTGCTCCTACAAACTTTATGCAGGTCACAGAAGCCCACCAGCTAACCAGGTATCAAAAACAGCTACTCAGCGACAAACACAATCATCTCCTGTCAAATCGACAGTTATTAATTCCAAACGACGATTATCAGCTGCTACTGGATCCTGTGACGATAGTGATATATGGACGACAGACTCGGCGGAGATGATTCCGACGACGAAGAAATGGATGCTGTAATAGCCAAGGAGAAAGCAAAATCTGAAGATGAAGAATATGTAAATGGGATATTATAGCTTTTGACAGCGTTATACATGGTCTTATTTCATCGTATGTTTAAGGTCACAAAAATTTGCTTATGTCCCTAAATCACATTTTGCAAGATAATCATAAGATAAAATAATGATTTTTATCTAATTTAGCGATATAAAACATCCGTCAGTCTTATGACAGTTGTTATTGTTGATATTGTCAAGCTATGGAATTTGGTTTGATATTTTTATTATTTTAAAAGATGCAGTAACGCATAAAATACATTAATATTTTGTTTCAGGTAAATAATACAATTTTAATGGCAAATTATAGCTTTGAAGAAAAGATCAAAACTTGGGACCCGAATTTTTTATTTTGACAAAAATTTTATTATAAGCCCAAAAAAAATTATTTAAATATTCAATATGTGACGTAAAAACAAACCCAACCAATGAATGGCCGTTAAGCCATAGCAACGACTGTACTAGTGAACGCTCCTAACTACGGCTTGCGCAGGAACGAGTTTGGCAAGTTGACAAATCAGATGTGTTTGGCATTATTTGTACTTCGTACATGTTTTGATGCTGTAAAATATAAGTAAATATTTGTGTTTTCATAAACTAAATAGTCTACATTCATAAAGTAATGTATTGCTACTAAATTTTATGTGTATATTTGACAAGCAAGTGTCAAATTCAAACATTTGTTGACTGACACGCACGCTATCTACAGCTTACATTCTTAACTATGCTTCCCTACCTTCTGTTCACACAAATGACGTCACAGAAAATTTAATCTCAATTTACTAAATTACATAATTTTTTTAAAATAAAATTTGTATTTTTACCTATGTTTTAGTTCTAACATTATGTGCATAGTGGTAAAAATCTAATTTTCAGTACCATGCAAGTACCCTATTATTCACAAGAAGTTAGCTGTAAAAAATCTTTTATCCAAATGTATCAATCAATAATAAATAAATATTGTGTTGTTTAATTTTTTATTTAATATTATTATTTTTCTATTATTTTAAAAATAAAAATAATACTGAGGAACCAAAACCTAGATCTTGCGTAAAGCTGTCACGAGATGGCGCAGTCTACATGGTTACAGCCTATAACAGGAATTTTTATGGTCTATGTGGTTAAATTTGATGTAAATATAGCTAAAAATCATTTAATTTTTAATTATATAATTTGTTGTATTATTGTTATCATTTCTGTAATAAAGAAGTTTACAAAATGTGGTCATAAATTAATATCAACTCATTTCGTTACTTGCAATTCTTAGCTAATAATTATTGGTTTATTCGTTAGTGTGTGTTTAATATCTATGAAATTAATAACATACTATTGGGGTATTCCCGCGTATTGTACTTTATGTTCTAAAAATGCAGAAGTGCCCATTTCACATTGTTGTAACAACTTCAGGTTACTTTGGTGTGCGTGGCACCTATAATAGTTCAAAAATCTACCACTACAATCTTGTCAACCAATTTTCTTTTTCAGCCATTTACAAAATAATTTTAAATTAAACATGTAGACTGATATTGGGTATTGTCGTCTGAGAATGTTCCTGTTTAGTTCGGTAGGATCTAAACAAATTCTAATCAATATTATATTATATATGAACACGAACAGATATATTAGAATAATAATTTTATAATTTCTGTATTACACTCATGCAATATTGAAGCAACTTGTCAAAAGTTGCACTTGCATTTGCAATATTGCTCAATGTAAAATGGGCTTAATAAAGATGGTTTACAAAATGGGGTCGTAAATTAATATATAACACTCCTTTCGTTACTTGCAAATAATCTCACTTAAAATCTAATGTTAAAAATCAGTGTGTGCGTGTGTTGGTGTGTGCGTTTGTGTGTGCGTGTGTTTGTGTGTATGTGTTTGTGTGTAGGTACGTGTTTTTGTGTATGTGTTTCTGTGTATGTTTGTGTGTATGTGTTTGTGTTGGTGTGTGCGTATGTTTGTGTGTGCGTGTGTTTGTCTGTATGTGTTTGTGTGTATGTGTTTGAGTTTGTGTTGGTGTGTGCGTATGTTTGTGTGTGCGTGTGTTTGAGTTTGTGTTGGTATGTGCGTATGTTTGTGTGTGCGTGTGTTTGTCTGTATGTGTTTGTGTGTACGTGTTTGTGTGTATGTGTTTGTGTGTATGTGTTTGTGTGTATGTGATGTTGTTTGTGTTTGTGTTGGTGTGTGCGTATGTTTGTGTGTGCGTTTGTTTGTCTGTATGTGTTTGTGTGTATGTGTTTGTGTGTACGTATTTGTGTGTATGTGTTTGTGTTTAAGTGTTTGTGTGTATGTGTTTGTGTTGGTGTGTGCGTATGTTTGTGTGTGCGTGTATTGGTGTGTATGTGGTTGTGTGTATGTGTTTGAGTGTTTGTGTTTGTGTGTACGTGTTTGTGTGTATGTATTTGTGTGTATGTGTTTGTGTGTATGTGTTTGAGTTTGTGTTGGTGTGTGCGTATGTATGTGTGTGCGTGTATTGGTGTGTATGTGTTTGTGTGTATGTGTTTGAGTGTATGTGTTTGTGTGTATGTGTTTGTGTGTATGTGTATGTGTTTGTGTATAAGTGTTTGTGTGTATGTGTTTTTGTGTATGTGATGGTGTTTGTGTTTGTGTTGGTGTGTGCGTATGTTTGTGTGTATGTGTTTGTGTGTATGTGTTTGTGTGTATGTGTTTGAGTTTGTGTTGGTGTGTGCGTATGTTTGTGTGTGCGTGTATTGGTGTGTATGTGTTTGTGTGTATGTGTGTATGTGTATGTGTTTGTGTGAACGTGTTTGTGTGTATGTGTTTGTGTTGGTGTGTGCGTATGTTTGTGTGTGCGTATGTTTGTGTGTGCGTGTATTGGTGTGTATGTGTTTGTGTGTATGTGTTTGTGTGTATGTGTTTGTGTGTATGTGTTTGTGTGTATGTGTTTGTGTGTACGTGTTTGTGTGTATGTGTTTGTGTGTATGTGTTTGTGTGTATGTGTTTGTGTGTATGTGTTTGTGTGTATGTGATGGTGTTTGTGTTTGTGTTGGTGTGTGCGTATGTTTGTGTGTGCGTTTGTTTGTCTGTATGTGTTTGTGTGTATGTGTTTGTGTGTACGTATTTGTGTGTATGTGTTTGTGTGTATGTGTTTGTGTGTATGTGTTTGAGTTTGTGTTGGTGTCTGCGTATGTTTGTGTGTGCGTGTGTTTGTCTGTATGTGTTTGTGTGTATGTGTTTGAGTTTGTGTGTGTGTGTGTTTGTGTGTATTTGTTTGTGTGTACGTGTTTGTGTGTACGTGTTTGTGTGTATGTGTTTGTGTGTATGTGATGGTGTTTGTGTTTGTGTTGGTGTGTGCGTATGTTTGTGTGTGCGTTTGTTTGTCTGTATGTGTTTGTGTGTATGTGTTTGTGTGTACGTATTTGTGTGTATGTGTTTGTGTGTAAGTGTTTGTGTGTAAGTGTTTGTGTGTAAGTGTTTGTGTGTATATGTTTGTGTGTATATGTTTGTGTGTAAGTGTTTGTGTGTATGTGTCTGTGTGTATGTGTTTGTGTTGGTGTGTACGTATGTTTGTGTGTGCGTGTGTTGGTGGGTGCGTATTGTTGTATGTGCGTGTGTTGGTGTGTATGTGTATGTGTTTGTGTGTATGTGTTTGAGTTTGTGTTGGTGTGTGCGTATGTTTGTGTGTGCGTGTATTGGTGTGTATGTGGTTGTGTGTATGTGTTTGAGTGTATGTGTTTGTGTGTACGTGTTTGTGTGTATGTGTTTGTGTGTATGTGTTTGTGTGTATGTGTTTGAGTTTGTGTTGGTGTGTGCGTATGTATGTGTGTGCGTGTATTGGTGTGTATGTGTTTGTGTGTATGTGTTTGAGTGTATGTGTTTGTGTGTATGTGTTTGTGTGTATGTGTTTGTGTGTATGTGTTTGTGTGTATGTGTTTTTGTGTATGTGATGGTGATTGAGTTTGTGTTGGTGTGTGCGTATGTTTGTGTGTGCGTGTATTGGTGTGTATGTGTTTGTGTGTATGTGTTTGTGTGTACGTGTTTGTGTGTATGTGTTTGTGTGTATGTGTTTGTGTGTATGTGTTTGTGTGTATGTGTTTGAGTTTGTGTTGGTGTGTGCGTGTATTGGTGTGTATGTGTTTGTGTGTATGTGTTTGAGTGTATGTGTTTGTGTGTATGTGTTTGTGTGTATATGTTTGTGTGTATGTGTTTGTGTTGGTGTGTGCGTATGTTTGTGTGTGCGTATGTTGGTGTGTATGTGTATGTGTTTATGTTTGTCTGTGTGTTTGTATGTGTGTGTGGGTGGCTTTAGAAGGAACATCTCCACATGCTTTAGATGGATCACCTCTAAAGGCTTTGGATGGGGCGTGTTAACAGTATTCAAATGGAACACCTCCACAGGCTTTGGATGGGACATCTCTATAGTCTTTGGATGGGAATACTCGCACAGGCTTTGGATGGGATATCCATACAAGCTTTGGATGGAAATCTTAGATCTATCTAAAGACGAGTTTATACTAAAGACGAATGTTTTATCTAAAGACGAGTTTAATCTAAAGACGAATTTAACTTCAAAACAAGTTTAAATTAGAGACAAGTTAAATCATAAGACGAGTTTATTCTAAAGACGTGTTCTATCTATTGTCAAGTTTTATGTAAAGCGTTTCTATTAAAAGATGAGTTGTATTTAAACACGTTTTATCTAAAGACAAATATTATTTAAAAACCAATTTATTTTAAAGATGAGTTTTATCTAAAGATGAATATAACCTAAAAACGAGTTATTCGATTATGAATTAAATCTAAAATCAAATTAAGCCAATTACGAGTATAACCTAAAGATGCGTTCTACCTACTATACTGGTTACACAACCATCCATTAATTTATAATATACTTGCAAACATTTCGGACTATGATTCTCACATTTTCTAACATATATCAATTTAAAGAGAAAAAAATTCTAAGACCCCGTTTAAAGCTTATTTTTCTCAATTACTTCGGAGTTTTTTATAATTCATTAAAATATATATTAATTAGCTATGTTACTAATAAAATTACTAAATTTATGTTGGTATTACTTACTACGTCATTACACGCGAAGTCAGTGTTACCAACTGTATATTAATTTTAAAATTTTTACAAATTTATTTCAATTTATTCATATTTGAATTACTTCCTATATAACTTATATAAAAATTTATTTATTTTTAAATATCTATATTTAATTAAATTATCATTTGTACGATAATTTTATAGTAAATACGATTATTTTGCACGTTATTTTTCTCAACTACGTTGGCAACACTGGCTTAAGTTTACGTCAAAAAATTTTAGGTTATCGTTATATTAGTACATGGTATAAAATTTTCATCTTATTTATACATTATTATTTCTTATTATTATCAGTAATAATACCTCATAACATCAATATTATTATTCATACTTTAATAATAAACTTCGCATGATATAAAAGTTGATGAATGTACATATACAAAGAAAAATGAACAGAGAAATTGGAAGAAGATCAGAAGAAGCATCAAATGGGCTTATATATGTTTGAAACTGTACAAAATTGTTTATAAACGTGAGTGGTACATGAAACTACAGAGGGTAGCGTATACTGAAAACTTTTTATACTTTGGCGAAATGCAATACGAACAATTTTTACACGACAACATTTACTTTGACAAATGGTTTCTTATTGAAGTTTCTACATTTTAAATATTTACTACATCTACTACAATTTTGCCATTATATATAAAGCATACTAATTATACGACATTAATTTACCGCGTGGGTTTGTATTATTATGATGAAAATGCATTAGAATATATCTTAATATCTGTATTTTTCTTTATAGGAAAACGTAAACCAGTTACATTCTCTGAGCTAAAATAAAGCATAATTAGGCCCCGGAAATAAGGATCCAGATATAAAAATGATGGTGCACTGCAAAGTCAGCAAAACTTCCAAATGGAAAATCAACAAAACATGTCGTGTTTTCTGCGTACGAAATATCATATTAACCACAAGTAAACATGACTGTTGGTGCTCCTACAAACTTTATGCAGGTCACAGAAGCCCACCAGCTAACCAGGTATCAAAAACAGCTACTCAGCGACAAACACAATCATCTCCTGTCAAATCGACAGTTATTAATTCCAAACGACGATTATCAGCTGCTACTGGATCCTGTGACGATAGTGATATATGGACGACAGACTCGGCGGAGATGATTCCGACGACGAAGAAATGGATGCTGTAATAGCCAAGGAGAAAGCAAAATCTGAAGATGAAGAATATGTAAATGGGATATTATAGCTTTTGACAGCGTTATACATGGTCTTATTTCATCGTATGTTTAAGGTCACAAAAATTTGCTTATGTCCCTAAATCACATTTTGCAAGATAATCATAAGATAAAATAATGATTTTTATCTAATTTAGCGATATAAAACATCCGTCAGTCTTATGACAGTTGTTATTGTTGATATTGTCAAGCTATGGAATTTGGTTTGATATTTTTATTATTTTAAAAGATGCAGTAACGCATAAAATACATTAATATTTTGTTTCAGGTAAATAATACAATTTTAATGGCAAATTATAGCTTTGAAGAAAAGATCAAAACTTGGGACCCGAATTTTTTATTTTGACAAAAATTTTATTATAAGCCCAAAAAAAATTATTTAAATATTCAATATGTGACGTAAAAACTAACCCAACCAATGAATGGCCGTTAAGCCATAGCAACGACTGTACTAGTGAACGCTCCTAACTACGGCTTGCGCAGGAACGAGTTTGGCAAGTTGACAAATCAGATGTGTTTGGCATTATTTGTACTTCGTACATGTTTTGATGCTGTAAAATATAAGTAAATATTTGTGTTTTCATAAACTAAATAGTCTACATTCATAAAGTAATGTATTGCTACTAAATTTTATGTGTATATTTGACAAGCAAGTGTCAAATTCAAACATTTGTTGACTGACACGCACGCTATCTACAGCTTACATTCTTAACTATGCTTCCCTACCTTCTGTTCACACAAATGACGTCACAGAAAATTTAATCTCAATTTACTAAATTACATAATTTTTTTAAAATAAAATTTGTATTTTTACCTATGTTTTAGTTCTAACATTATGTGCATAGTGGTAAAAATCTAATTTTCAGTACCATGCAAGTACCCTATTATTCACAAGAAGTTAGCTGTAAAAAATCTTTTATCCAAATGTATCAATCAATAATAAATAAATATTGTGTTGTTTAATTTTTTATTTAATATTATTATTTTTCTATTATTTTAAAAATAAAAATAATACTGAGGAACCAAAACCTAGATCTTGCGTAAAGCTGTCACGAGATGGCGCAGTCTACATGGTTACAGCCTATAACAGGAATTTTTATGGTCTATGTGGTTAAATTTGATGTAAATATAGCTAAAAATCATTTAATTTTTAATTATATAATTTGTTGTATTATTGTTATCATTTCTGTAATAAAGAAGTTTACAAAATGTGGTCATAAATTAATATCAACTCATTTCGTTACTTGCAATTCTTAGCTAATAATAATTATTGGTTTATTCGTTAGTGTGTGTTTAATATCTATGAAATTAATAACATACTATTGGGGTATTCCCGCGTATTGTACTTTATGTTCTAAAAATGCAGAAGTGCCCATTTCACATTGTTGTAACAACTTCAGGTTACTTTGGTGTGCGTGGCACCTATAATAGTTCAAAAATCTACCACTACAATCTTGTCAACCAATTTTCTTTTTCAGCCATTTACAAAATAATTTTAAATTAAACATGTAGACTGATATTGGGTATTGTCGTCTGAGAATGTTCCTGTTTAGTTCGGTAGGATCTAAACAAATTCTAATCAATATTATATTATATATGAACACGAACAGATATATTAGAATAATAATTTTATAATTTCTGTATTACACTCATGCAATATTGAAGCAACTTGTCAAAAGTTGCACTTGCATTTGCAATATTGCTCAATGTAAAATGGGCTTAATAAAGATGGTTTACAAAATGGGGTCGTAAATTAATATATAACACTCCTTTCGTTACTTGCAAATAATCTCACTTAAAATCTAATGTTAAAAATCAGTGTGTGCGTGTGTTGGTGTGTGCGTTTGTGTGTGCGTGTGTTTGTGTGTAGGTACGTGTTTTTGTGTATGTGTTTCTGTGTATGTTTGTGTGTATGTGTTTGTGTTGGTGTGTGCGTATGTTTGTGTGTGCGTGTGTTTGTCTGTATGTGTTTGTGTGTATGTGTTTGAGTTTGTGTTGGTGTGTGCGTATGTTTGTGTGTGCGTGTGTTTGAGTTTGTGTTGGTATGTGCGTATTTTTGTGTGTGCGTGTGTTTGTCTGTATGTGTTTGTGTGTATGTGTGTACGTGTTTGTGTGTATGTGTTTGTGTGTATGTGATGTTGTTTGTGTTTGTGTTGGTGTGTGCGTATGTTTGTGTGTGCGTTTGTTTGTCTGTATGTGTTTGTGTGTATGTGTTTGTGTGTACGTATTTGTGTGTATGTGTTTGTGTGTAAGTGTTTGTGTGTATGTGTTTGTGTGTAAGTGTTTGTGTGTATGTGTTTGTGTGTATGTGTTTGTGTGTATGTGTTTGAGTTTGTGTTTGTGTGTACGTGTTTGTGTGTATGTGTTTGTGTGTATGTGTTTGAGTTTGTGTTGGTGTGTGCGTATGTTTGTGTGTGCGTGTATTGGTGTGTATGTGGTTGTGTGTATGTGTTTGAGTGTATGTGTTTGTGTGTACGTGTTTGTGTGTATGTATTTGTGTGTATGTGTTTGTGTGTATGTGTTTGAGTTTGTGTTGGTGTGTGCGTATGTATGTGTGTGCGTGTATTGGTGTGTATGTGTTTGTGTGTATGTGTTTGAGTGTATGTGTTTGTGTGTATGTGTTTGTGTGTATGTGTATGTGTTTGTGTGTAAGTGTTTGTGTGTATGTGTTTTTGTGTATGTGATGGTGTTTGTGTTTGTGTTGGTGTGTGCGTATGTTTGTGTGTATGTGTTTGTGTGTATGTGTTTGTGTGTATGTGTTTGAGTTTGTGTTGGTGTGTGCGTATGTTTGTGTGTGCGTGTATTGGTGTGTATGTGTTTGTGTGTATGTGTGTATGTGTATGTGTTTGTGTGAACGTGTTTGTGTGTATGTGTTTGAGTTTGAGATCTTGCGTAAAGCTGTCACGAGATGGCGCAGTCTACATGGTTACAGCCTATAACAGGAATTTTTATGGTCTATGTGGTTAAATTTGATGTAAATATAGCTAAAAATCATTTAATTTTTAATTATATAATTTGTTGTATTATTGTTATCATTTCTGTAATAAAGAAGTTTACAAAATGTGGTCATAAATTAATATCAACTCATTTCGTTACTTGCAATTCTTAGCTAATAATAATTATTGGTTTATTCGTTAGTGTGTGTTTAATATCTATGAAATTAATAACATACTATTGGGGTATTCCCGCGTATTGTACTTTATGTTCTAAAAATGCAGAAGTGCCCATTTCACATTGTTGTAACAACTTCAGGTTACTTTGGTGTGCGTGGCACCTATAATAGTTCAAAAATCTACCACTACAATCTTGTCAACCAATTTTCTTTTTCAGCCATTTACAAAATAATTTTAAATTAAACATGTAGACTGATATTGGGTATTGTCGTCTGAGAATGTTCCTGTTTAGTTCGGTAGGATCTAAACAAATTCTAATCAATATTATATTATATATGAACACGAACAGATATATTAGAATAATAATTTTATAATTTCTGTATTACACTCATGCAATATTGAAGCAACTTGTCAAAAGTTGCACTTGCATTTGCAATATTGCTCAATGTAAAATGGGCTTAATAAAGATGGTTTACAAAATGGGGTCGTAAATTAATATATAACACTCCTTTCGTTACTTGCAAATAATCTCACTTAAAATCTAATGTTAAAAATCAGTGTGTGCGTGTGTTGGTGTGTGCGTTTGTGTGTGCGTGTGTTTGTGTGTAGGTACGTGTTTTTGTGTATGTGTTTCTGTGTATGTTTGTGTGTATGTGTTTGTGTTGGTGTGTGCGTATGTTTGTGTGTGCGTGTGTTTGTCTGTATGTGTTTGTGTGTATGTGTTTGAGTTTGTGTTGGTGTGTGCGTATGTTTGTGTGTGCGTGTGTTTGAGTTTGTGTTGGTATGTGCGTATTTTTGTGTGTGCGTGTGTTTGTCTGTATGTGTTTGTGTGTATGTGTGTACGTGTTTGTGTGTATGTGTTTGTGTGTATGTGATGTTGTTTGTGTTTGTGTTGGTGTGTGCGTATGTTTGTGTGTGCGTTTGTTTGTCTGTATGTGTTTGTGTGTATGTGTTTGTGTGTACGTATTTGTGTGTATGTGTTTGTGTGTAAGTGTTTGTGTGTATGTGTTTGTGTGTAAGTGTTTGTGTGTATGTGTTTGTGTGTATGTGTTTGTGTGTATGTGTTTGAGTTTGTGTTTGTGTGTACGTGTTTGTGTGTATGTGTTTGTGTGTATGTGTTTGAGTTTGTGTTGGTGTGTGCGTATGTTTGTGTGTGCGTGTATTGGTGTGTATGTGGTTGTGTGTATGTGTTTGAGTGTATGTGTTTGTGTGTACGTGTTTGTGTGTATGTATTTGTGTGTATGTGTTTGTGTGTATGTGTTTGAGTTTGTGTTGGTGTGTGCGTATGTATGTGTGTGCGTGTATTGGTGTGTATGTGTTTGTGTGTATGTGTTTGAGTGTATGTGTTTGTGTGTATGTGTTTGTGTGTATGTGTATGTGTTTGTGTGTAAGTGTTTGTGTGTATGTGTTTTTGTGTATGTGATGGTGTTTGTGTTTGTGTTGGTGTGTGCGTATGTTTGTGTGTATGTGTTTGTGTGTATGTGTTTGTGTGTATGTGTTTGAGTTTGTGTTGGTGTGTGCGTATGTTTGTGTGTGCGTGTATTGGTGTGTATGTGTTTGTGTGTATGTGTGTATGTGTATGTGTTTGTGTGAACGTGTTTGTGTGTATGTGTTTGAGTTTGTGTTGGTGTGTGCGTATGTTTGTGTGTGCGTGTATTGGTGTGTATGTGTTTGTGTGTATGTGTTTGTGTGTATGTGTGTATGTGTTTGTGTGTACGTGTTTGTGTGTATGTGTTTGTGTGTATGTGTTTGTGTGTATGTGTTTGTGTGTATGTGTTTGTGTGTATGTGATGGTGTTTGTGTTTGTGTTGGTGTGTGCGTATGTTTGTGCGTGCGTTTGTTTGTCTGTATGTGTTTGTGTGTATGTGTTTGTGTGTACGTATTTGTGTGTATGTGTTTGTGTGTATGTGTTTGTGTGTATGTGTTTGAGTTTGTGTTGGTGTCTGCGTATGTTTGTGTGTGCGTGTGTTTGTCTGTATGTGTTTGTGTGTATGTGTTTGAGTTTGTGTGTGTGTGTGTTTGTGTGTATGTGTTTGTGTGTACGTGTTTGTGTGTACGTGTTTGTGTGTATGTGTTTGTGTGTATGTGATGGTGTTTGTGTTTGTGTTGGTGTGTGCGTATGTTTGTGTGTGCGTTTGTTTGTCTGTATGTGTTTGTGTGTATGTGTTTGTGTGTACGTATTTGTGTGTATGTGTTTGTGTGTAAGTGTTTGTGTGTAAGTGTTTGTGTGTAAGTGTTTGTGTGTATATGTTTGTGTGTATATGTTTGTGTGTAAGTGTTTGTGTGTATGTGTCTGTGTGTATGTGTTTGTGTTGGTGTGTACGTATGTTTGTGTGTGCGTGTGTTGGTGTGTATGTGTTTGTGTTGGTGGGTGCGTATTGTTGTATGTGCGTGTGTTGGTGTGTATGTGTATGTGTTTGTGTGTATGTGTTTGTGTTGGTGTGTGCGTATGTATGTGTGTGCGTGTATTGGTGTGTATGTGTTTGTGTGTATGTGTTTGAGTGTATGTGTTTGTGTGTATGTGTTTGTGTGTATGTGTTTGTGTGTATGTGTTTTTGTGTATGTGTTTGTGTGTATGTGTTTGTGTTGGTGTGTGCGTATGTTTGTGTGTGCGTGTATTGGTGTGTATGTGTTTGTGTGTATGTGTTTGTGTGTATGTGTTTGTGTGTACGTGTTTGTGTGTATGTGTTTGTGTGTATGTGTTTGTGTGTATGTGTTTGAGTTTGTGTTGGTGTGTGCGTGTTTGAGTGTATGTGTTTGTGTGTTTGTGTGTATATGTTTGTGTGTATGTGTTTGTGTTGGTGTGTGCGTTTGTTTGTGTGTGCGTATGTTGGTGTGTATGTGTATGTGTTTATGTTTGTCTGTGTGTTTGTATGTGTGTGTGGGTGGCTTTAGAAGGAACATCTCCACATGCTTTAGATGGATCACCTCTAAAGGCTTTGGATGGGGCGTGTTAACAGTATTCAAATGGAACACCTCCACAGGCTTTGGATGGGACATCTCTATAGTCTTTGGATGGGAATACTCGCACAGGCTTTGGATGGGATATCCATACAAGCTTTGGATGGAAATCTTAGATCTATCTAAAGACGAGTTTATCCTAAAGACGAATGTTTTATCTAAAGACGAGTTTAATCTAAAGACGAATTTAACTTCAAAACAAGTTTAAATTAGAGACAAGTTAAATCATAAGACGAGTTTATTCTAAAGACGTGTTCTATCTATTGTCAAGTTTTATGTAAAGACGATTTCTATTAAAAGATGAGTTGTATTTAAACACGTTTTATCTAAAGACAAATATTATTTAAAAACCAATTTATTTTAAAGATGAGTTTTATCTAAAGATGAATATAACCTAAAAACGAGTTATTCGATTATGAATTAAATCTAAAATCAAATTAAGCCAATTACGAGTATAACCTAAAGATGCGTTCTACCTACTATACTGGTTTACAATATATAGGAGTAGATCATATAATATAATATAAAAAAGTGTGTTTAAAGTTTTATCGCTCTTTGATTTTGTTATTCCTTATTCGTGAAAAATATACAGGGTTTCTCAAAAGTCCCGGGACGGAGCTGTAAGTTTTGAACGAGAGAACTAATGCGTCATAACTCTACATTCTTAGATACAGGGCCGGATTTAGGTATAAGCTAGACAAGCTTTAGCTTAGGGCCTCACATTATGAGGAGCCTCGGGCCGCGGAGATGATCATTCAAAATTATTTATTAAATTATGTTTATAATTTATTCCCTAACAAAAATTGTCAAATCAACTCAACGATTCATTTTGTTGATACTTTTGGTATTATTCAATATTATAATAATTCTATGAATTATTAATTCGTTGTTATTGTTATACAAGAAAACTTTGTTACATCACAAAGTTACTACTGGAACTTTAACCGGGGTTTTCGGAAGAAATTACAACAATGAATTTTCTTAGAATTATTGTAAAACAGTACGAACGGGAACGAGGCAAGGCGAGACCGAACGATTCGAGGCAGTTCGAATGAATAGCCGCCTTTGGGCCTTTGGCTGGTGTGCAGTTTTTATTAGATCTATTTTTCAGTTATTAATAATTTAGTTTAACAGATAACATATTTCTATAATAGTGCTGGTGATTTAATAAAAATTGTAAGGACACTCTCATGAACTATATTTTTTATTTTATAAATTTAATATTATTTATTTCGATTAACAATGAAACGTACTTTTGAAAGTGGGAGTCAAAAACGAAAAAGGAAACAATTGCTATCTGCTCAAATATCAAAATTAACTAAAGTGGAGAGTTATTTTACAAAAATAAATAATGAAAAAACAGATGAACCCAACAATATATTACATGCTTAAATAACATATGAAAAGATAAAGGGGCCTCAAATATTTTATAGCTTAGGGCCACAAGAAGTCTAAATCCGGCCCTGCTTAGATAGTTTAGAACTTCCATGTAACATGGTGTTTTTTTAGGGGATGACCACCCCAACATTTTACATAGCAACCCTGTCGAGTTTCACCTTTTTTTAAAGGTATCTAATGAAAAAAGAAACACATCTCCATAAACCAAAACCCGATAACTTAATTCTTTCAAGAATTTAATTTTAATTAATTTGAATGATTTTTGCACGTTTATTACAATTTTTATAACAAATGTTCAAATTGTAGACTTTCTTCGTTCTCGAAATTATCCAAACGCTTTAGTGATCCCCAAATTTTCAATTTTTTTTCTTACTTACTTATAGCTCCGTCATGGGATTTCTGGGAAACCGTGTATACATATATATTTTCATGGTATAGTACGGTAAACTCTGTGCCAAAGTATAAAGTAAAAAAGTCAACCATAGGGACATAAACCAAAGAGGTTCAAATCTCGAAATCATAATAAAATACAATATTTATACTTTGCAATGACGCTTCTTTTATTATATTAAATATTTCAGTTTATTGTCACGATGACGGGATCGGTAACAAAAATAAAATCCAATTTAAGAACATATACTGTAAATTGATATTGAGTTATGTTGTAGAGTGACCGATCGTTTGGCTCTGAAGTAATTACTTTATTTTAAATGTACCTGCACAAATAAAATATAAAAAACATCTGTAAGGATAAGTTAGTTTCAGGTGAAAAATTGAAGAATCTAATCAATTATCCCGTAGCTAGCGAAAGGCGAGCGAGAGTTGAGCACTCTAGGCGAATAATAATAAATTCTTTTCTGCAGTACCTAATCTATGTTACTATTGTTACAAAAGGCTAAGTAAAGAATCAGAAGTATAATTGAAAAACGAAATGAAATAAATGAAACAACTCGAAGGGAATTACAAATCAATCATAAATCATGCTTTTATTAATGTTTAATTTCAAAAATTTTACAGAATGAAAATAAATCTACAGGAAACATAAATAACATCTGATTTGATTTGTATTTCTCTAACGTTGTAAAGTTTATTAGATTAGAAAATTACTTCTCATATAATAATTTTTATTGGGTACGTTTTTTAAACTCGAGATATTCTCAAATAAGTTGATTGATTTGCTCTCTAAGTATTATTATAGAGTCGATATTTTATTAATATTGAATTCCCGCTACTCTTAAACTCGGGATCCCAATAAATGGTTATCAAGAATCTATAACCTAATGCATACTGATGCAACAGACAGGTAACTAACATCTAACTATCAGGGCCGGATTTAGACTTGTTGAGGCCCTAAGCTATAAAATGTGTGAGGCCCCTTTTATACTTCTCATTGCTTCTCATTATTTACGTAAAAAATAAAATATTTTTTATAGGAATTCGTAGTAAAATAAAAGTCAATATTTATAAACACCCAATTAGACGTCGACGCATTGTGCACGCACTGGATACGCCTTGCTTTTTGGGTTTCAACAGCCTCCATCTAGTCTGCTTCCACCGTTAGGTTCGTTTTGACTGTTTTTTCAATGAGACGTGTGAAATTTAATTTATTTGACCCATCTACATGTTCTGTAGAATTTTTAAAAATTATTTTTGTACACTATTTATGTAAAAGATTTTTTACAACAATTTAACAACTAATGTAAGTAATTTGTACCTTATCTAATATGTATAGTATTGTTATCTTTGTTGTACTTGTAGTCACCCTGAAGAAGCCACAAGGGTGTGGCGAAACGTCGGTTTTTTAGTTAAATAAAACTCAATTGACTGCATTCCCGATTATTCCATCCTTCATTATTCTACCAGTCGACAAATCCATTTCTCAATATTTTTTTATAAAATTTGTTATAATATTTCTTTGTTATTTTTAAATATTTTACTCAGTAGGTAGGTATTAACTTATATTTGACAACATTAAAATTTAAAAACTTTTATTAATTAATGTCACAAAATAAAATTATTTAGTTTTTGCTAAAAAATAAGTTACAAAAACCATAAAGTAGTTAATATGTAAAATAAAACAATAAAAATAAAAATTAAACATGATTTAGATATTTAGAACATTTTCTTTCGCGATTTATTTAGTGCAAAATCAGAAACAACATCTTCAACTTCAAACGATAAACATCGAAGCTTGTCACTTTCGATACATAAAATGCCGAAGGAAGAGAGATTTTAATTTTTAATTCTCTTTAATCTGCTGAATGATCTCTCACCTAAGCAATTATTACGTAGAAGTATTAAGTTACTAAATAAATTATTTAAAATTTAAAACGATGTTGCAAATAAATGTATCAAAATTTTATTATAACATTTGTATCAATATGTGAATATTAACGAAATGTATAATTTCAATAATTATTAATTTATTTTCTCCGACCTCCTAATAATATGAGGCCCGGAGGCCCCTTATAATATGGGCCCTAAGCTGCAGCTTGTCTAGCTTATACGTAAATCCGGCACTGCTAACTATAAATTAAAACAAAGCCTGGTTGATAACTCGTCCTATTTTAGTTATGTAATAATCCATAGAGTCCAAAGTCAATCAACTTATTTGAAATGATCTCGAGTTTAAAAAGTCGGGATCCAAAGATTAAAAAGTCGGGATCCCGAGTTTAAAATTCGGAATCCCGAGTTTAAAAGTCGGAATCCCGAATTTAAAAGTTGGAATCCTGAGTTTAAAAGTCGGGTTCCTGAGATAAAAAATCGGAATCCCGAGTTTAAAGTGTCGGGATCCCGAGATTATGAAGTCGGATTTCCGAGATTATTAAGTCGGAATCCCGGGTGTAAAAGTCGAGATCTCGGGTTTAAAAGTCGGGATCTCGAGTTTTAAATGTTACATTTAAATATTTACCCTGAACTGAATAATATAGGTATAATATACCTATATTATACTATTATACATCCCGCACATAATATACCTTTACCCAACTTGGGTGTGGCAGTCTCACAGATCTGTAAATCATCGATATTAAGATATATTTTTTACTGTGTGTGTGCGCGCGCGCCCGTACTCGTCGTCTTCTCACGGTTACTCATGGTTATGTAAAAAAGTACACAACAAATGAGATTTTGGTGCAGAACGAGATTGTGTACCTGACTGAATTCGAACCTAAGTTCAGACGGTCACTTAACGCATTCGGCTATAATATTAACAAAAAATTGTTATTTTTAGTATCCTAACCTAAGTATTTGTAAATTATTATAAATAACTATAAATAAAAAATTATATTGTATACCTAGCAGGTACCAAATAGATTAAAATAAAATATATAATATAACAAGGAAAATTATTAGTTTTTTTTAAATGAACAAATAAATTTGTTCGTTAGGTAACAGTTTTTGTTTTTATGCATGTGTATAAAAAGTAATAAGTGGAAAAATTGTATTTTTGAAAAAAGTGCAAATTGAGATTGAGAGACTTGTGATTGTAAAAATAACAGAATATTAATTAATTTTTCATCTTTCAGTTAGATTCAGGTAGGTACAGCACTTTCATATTAAAAGAAAAACAGTTTTCATTTGCTCCTGAGAAAAACAGTTAACTAACAAAATAGTTATATCATTTGATGCAGTTTTCAATACCGAATAGGTTTATGCTCACAAAACTTATAAATAAGAGTTAAGAATAAGAATAGTCGTAAAATTGAAACAGTTATAACGTATGAATCGGTATATGCTGCAGAAGTAAGAATAAGGAAAAAGAATTATTATAGGTTTTGTTGAACGCTCTGTATTACTTTAATAATAAATAAATTGAACACTTTTTGAATTTTGTATTCCGAAAATTAAATTTAAAATGGATCAACACCAGCCGTCAAAATAGCGAAACACAACATTCAGTTTTCCCTATAAAATTGGTTTAAACAAATAAGATGTTTTCGAAAAGCTTGAAGATGCCCTCTTTTGGCTCTAATGCCACTTTTTTAATTTTTTAAAAATCTAATTGAAAGTATGTTTGGAAACTTCTTGACCACAATAATCATAGTTGTTTGGTTTGGAAGGTATACACTCTCAAAACAGAAGATTGAAAATTTCAATCATTTACAGATTAATCAATATTTTAGTCTACTATGACTTCAAATTAATCGCATTTATTATTTTTCTGTCAAAATTTTAAATCTTTTCAATGATTAAAAGTATTTAATCTTTGTTGTTTAAAAATAGTAAACCTGAAATGATTATAAATAAATTTGAATACTAATTATTTTTGTAACTTCATTTATATTAATTATTAATCTCCAAAAGAGAATATTTACCTAATCCTCAAAAATTATTATAGCGAATAATACTTTAAAATATAAAATTTAATCACTAAGGATCATACTTTTAATTCAGATGTATTTAATTTTCTTCCTTCTTAAGGTGGAATTTCAGCTCCATTAAGTTGTAGTCCAATGTCACCTAACTCTCCCTAGACTATAATGTTTTGAATGTGCTAAGTATGTGCTTTACTGTGCGCTATATATTATAGTATGTGCGTCCATACAATACGGTCCATATATGTTTGTAAATTGCGACTACAAGTAAATACTAATAAACAAATATCAGAAAAGTAAACATTTATCATGATAGTAGTAATGTGCCTCGTATGTGCTTCTTTGTGCGCTATGTTTTATGACGTGTGCGTCATTAGTGTTCCAGCAATTTACTTGATAAAAAATGCGACTCCTGTTCCATAGTCGCAAATTCCTTCTGAAACTATCATGCTTGGAGTGTGCTAAGTATGTGCTTTACTGTGCGCTATATATTAGAATATGTGCGTCCATACAAAATTGTATATACATGTTTGCAGCAATGTGCCCCGTACGAGTATGTGCTTCTTTGTGCGCTATGTTTATAAAGTTAATAACGAGATATTAAATATTATGAAGGTGTAACAAAATAATTATACTAAATTAAAAATGAATTTCAATACAAAATTTAATTCTTGTTTTTGTTATACAGGGTGTAACCCAAACTGTGTGTAACAATATTTAAGGGTGTATAGTATTGGACGCACTGATCATGAATCAAAAAGAATTTTGTTGAAATTCGTAAAATTAACATAGTAGTTCGCAAAACAACATTATGGGTACCACTGGTTGTCACATTTAAATACAAAAAAGTTAAACAATAGTTATGTAATAATAATTTTACAAACAGGAAAAAATGAAATTTGTAGGTACTTACGGAATGTCTCATTTGTTTGGACCCATTTTTTAATTCGCGAATTTCAACAAAATTCTTTTTAATTCACGATCAAAAAATTAAAATATTTATTCACTAAAATCAAGTGAATAAATAATATCAATAATATAACCGTATAAAATATTGACATACACAGATGAATTTTCAAATTTTTGCAAAGTTCAAAGCAGAAAACAATATTAACACAATGGCGAAACAGTGGTAGAAACCTTGTGTAATAGGCGAAAAAAATCAAAGTAGCTGACCTCTTGCGGCGAAAAAAAACTTACGAGTGTGGGGTAGCGCTTGATATTTGTACATGTATTTATATGGGACTTATGTTGTACTTCTTGTGAAAAGTTGATTTTGTGAGTTGTTTTGTGCAGTTTTCCATTCTAAAATGACAACTTATGCATAATTGAATGACAACTAATAAGTTTAAAATAATATTTAATTATATGATTTATATTAAACTAAAATTTTATAAAAATTCCAACAAAATAGAGTATTACAAAGTTTTCATCTTTTTAGTTTAAATTTATACCTACTATATTTAAAATCGTACTAACGCCTTTTGATTTAGATAGACGGAATTTACCGAATTTACAAACATTTTCACTTAATTAATGTCCAACTTGTTTCTTATTATTGTCATAATATCCCTGTTTCCAGCGCAATAATAATAAATAATAAGGCCATTATTTTTCATTATACGCCCAAGGGTATTATTTGATATATAATTTTCTTATTACCATAGAAACAGAGCTTTTATGACACTAACAATTATAGTATATTCCGTAACTCATTAGCGAATAACCGCGGTTTTGGTAATGGTAAATCTGTGGTTAGTTATGGTTCCTGAAAAAGTGCTCATGATTTGGAACAAGTTAAACCTCATATCTGGTTGTCTACGATGGTAATGTATAGGCAATGTATTTATTTGTTTAAAGTTTGCTTGTATTTTACATTTTTTTGACTTTTCAGACCGTAATTTGGTGTAATTCGTATTACTGAAATTTGAAGAAATTCATTTAAATGTTCACAGTTCCAAATTTTAGTCGTAGGACAATCAAAACAAAAAATATTCAAACGCTTTTCAGAACAAATCAGCTATTCATTTTACTATATTTACTTCAATTGCCTCCTACAACTTATTTTAACTTACAGTGCAACTGTCACTATCATTAATTTCGACATTGCAACTTATTATTTATTAATAAAATATAGAAACGATAAAAAGAAACATAACAAACATGGCTTTCACCACGATTAATATGAAACCATGCACAAACCCAATATTTACCCGCAAAATATATAAACGTACAAACTACAACAACCAACGTTTATCGTTGGTTATCATGGTCACAAAAAAATAACCAAAACTTTCAGGAACCGCGTTCCTTAATCTAACCAAATCCTGAAAGTTGTTTCTTGGTTAGGATACGGAACGGGTAACCGCAACCATATGGTCGTCTTGGTTTAGTTACGGAATATACTTTTAATAAGCTGTTAAAAAATCTCAATGACAGAACAAAAATCGATAAAGATAATAGTATATTACTTTACTAGTGGGAGAAGTAAAATACTTCTGTCACAAGTGTCTGATTGGCCAATCAGGACACGAGTTACAGGAGCATTTTACTTCTCCCACTTGTGAAGTACGCTATTTTTCCTTACAGTGAGGAAAAAATTATATACGATCCCGGGTGCCACACCCTCATCCTTAATCCACCACTGACTACTGGCCCTAGGAAAGTATGCTGTTGGCCTCATATTATTCTGACACCCTTGGCCTTGATACTTTTAATTACTATAATATGGTTTACTCCGATGTCATGTATTTTGTGGACCACCCAGAATAGCGCACAATAAACCATATTATAAGCAAGATAGTATCAGGAGGGATTTTCGATTATAACATAGGAGTTGAATTTTTTATCAAGTTCATTTCTTGGATACTAATAAAACATTGCTACAAACATGTATGTACCATTTTGTATGGACGCACATAGGTACTATAATATATAGCGCACAGAAAAGCACATACTTAGCACACTCCCAGCATGATAGTTTCAGTAGGAATTTGCTACTATGGAACAGGAGTCGCATTTTTTATCAAGTGAATTGCTGGAACACTAATGACGCACACGTCATAAAACATAGCGCACAAAGAAGCACATACGAGGTACATTACTACTACCTGTTTGTAAAATTATTATTACATAACTATTGTTTAACTTTTTTTGTATTTAAATGTGACAACCAGTGGTACCCATAATGTTGTTTTGCGAACTACTGTTAATTTTACGAATTTAAACAAAATTCTTTTTGATTCATGATCAGGGCGTCCAATACTATACATCCTTAAATATTGTTACACACAGTTTGGGTTACACCCTGTATAACAAAAACAAGAATTAAATTTTGTATTGAAATTCATTTTTAATTTAGTATAATTATTTTGTTACACCTTCAGAATATTTAATATCTCGTTATTAACTTTATAAACATAGCGCACAAAGAAGCACATACTCGTACGGGGCACATTGCTGCAAACATGTATATACAATTTTGTATGGACGCACATATTCTAATATATAGCGCACAGTAAAGCACATACTTAGCACACACCAAGCATGATAGTTTCAGAAGGAATTTGCGACTATGGAACAGGAGTCGCATTTATTATCAAGTAAATTGCTGGAACACTAATGACGCACACGTCATAAAACATAGCGCACAAAGAAGCACATACGAGCCACATTACTACTATCATGATAAATGTTTACTTTTCTGATATTTGTTTATTAGTATTTACTTGTAGTCGCAATTTACAAACATATATGGACCGTATTGTATGGACGCACATACTATAATATATAGCGCACAGTAAAGCACATACTTAGCACATTCAAAGCATTATAGTCTAGGGAGAGTTAGGTGACATTGGACTACAACTTAATGGAGCTTGGAATTTCCTATAAGCGTCGGACGCATGCGTTTGACGGACGTGTACAAACGCAAGCGTCAGACGTATATGGATGATATTTTCCTATAGACGTACGACGCTTTACAAAGTTCTTCGGTTGAAGAGAAAACTGTAAATAAAAATATGGATGATTATCATTGTTCAATGAGCATATTCTTAGAAGAAGAAGATGATGATGATGATCTTGTACTTTCCCTTATGAGTCCAAGGTATAAAAATTGCGGAAAGGTATATTGCGTGGCTGGCACCGTACCGTACAGCGCTGTGTTGTGCGACAAACTCCTCCAGCAGAAAAGTGAAATCTTTCCGACATATTGCAGTGAAATATTACCGTAAACACCTAATCATACGCTTGCGTCTGCGTTTATACTGCATCTAGACCGGTACTGACGCAGACGCTTGCTTTAGACGCAACTGAACGCGTCAACATACGTTTATAGGAAAACAACAATACGCATCGTCTATTGAACAGTGCCTCTGCGTCAGACGTATCCGTCAGACGCATACGTCCGATGCTTATAGGAAATTCCACCTTTAACAAACATGTTATAACCACAGGCGTGCGCAGAATTTTTTATTTGGGGGTGCAAAAATGAATATTTATAATTATCTATCATAAAACACAAAAAGCACTTTTTTCAAACGCCCATAACTTTGTGCCAAATCGTCGTAGGAATTTCGTTTGAGTCCTGCACAGGTAATTTAACAAATTTCAATGCCCGTTTGGATCGAGTCGACAAATTTTTTCCAACTCGGTACACATCGCCAAAGTTGGACGTGTTTTAGCCCAAAAACGTGTTATTTTTGTTCAGGTTTTGAAGGGAACGAAAACAGATCATCCTAATCTGAGTTTACCCCCTTAAAGTAGAGTCACAATTGGTTTTTTCCCCGAAAGAATCATCTAATTTGGTTGAAAAGTCGCAGAGTTATATGCGAAAAACCCAAAAATGCACTTTTTTTAAACACCCATAACTTTCATCGTAGGAACTTCGTTCTTTGAGTCCTGCATAGGGAATTGAACAAATTTTAGTGCTCTTTTGGTGGATCAACTCAAAAAAAAATTCAACTCCGTACACATCGTCAAAGTTGGACATTTTTAAAATTAAAAACATTTTTTTTCACAGGGGTGCTCGCTTTAAAGTAGACACTTCAAAGTTTTTCGCTCGCAAAGATTCATCGAAATCGATTGAAAATACTCCGAGTTATGGCGGTTTGAAAATGGTCGAAATTTTTACGAATTTCAAGTGTTTAATTTTAATTTAATATAAATCAATATTTTGAGGTTCTAAATTTGATATTTACCTACCTATTCAAATTGAAAACTTACAAAACAAATTTTATCAATAAGGCGGAAATAAAAAATATCTCTTTTCGCCGTCGTCGGCCGAAATTATTTCTACATTTCGTTATTAATATTATCATTATTACTATATTAGGGCATTAGGGGGTGCCGTGGCACCCATGGCATCCACCGTGCGTACGCCTATGGTTATAACATAATAATTAGAGATGGGAATTTAGGATTTAAAATTTGCGAAAATAGGTTCCTAAAAAGGTTAATAAAATTCTGGTTTTAGGTACAAAATATCTAAAATTAGGTTCCAAAAAAAGTATTTTAGGTTATAATTTTTTTTAAATATTTTATTATATTGATATAAATAAACATTTATTCATAAATAAAATAATAAACAAAAATAAAAATTTACAGGTTTCTAAATATAAATAAACATTTACTCCATTCTATAAATTATTGGTGAAATTCTGTGCAAATTATATATATATATATATATATATATATATATATATATATATATATATATATATATATATATATATATATATATATATATATATATATTGCACAAATCTATTAAACTTTAGGTTTAAAAAAATTCGTTAAGTACGTACGATTGTACAATCATCAATTTGTACAGAATTCTAGCACCAATAACAATAATAGGTAGGTAATTAAAAAGATCAGTCCAAATTATTTAACAAACTAATATTTTTTCAATATTGTCTACAGTAAGATTGTGTCGCATAATCTACACTACAGCCAGTGTGGTGCGACTCGTATACGAACTGCTGTAACCATCACGTGACTAAAATTTTAGTTTTCGCACCGACCGCTAGATGACAGCTGTATTTAATTTCAAATACTTTTTAAAATGCGCGAAGAAAATAACTGCAGAAGTACAAAAATCAAAAATTTTAACTTAAAAAATACAAATATCTGTGAATGTGACACTTTAAAAAAAGAAAAAAAATTTAAAACACGATTTTGGAACATAAAAATATGATTTAGGTACAATAATAGTAAAATTAGGTCCAAATTTTAAAAAACCACGATTTTAGGAAAAATAGGTAAAATCATATTGGGTTCAAATGAAAGCATTTTCTTCGAAACGGATTTTGTATTATGACACATAAAAATAGTACTCACGTAGAAAAAAAGGAAAAATCACTAAATTCCCATCTCTAATAATAATACCAGCAAGCTTTTCACATCGTGGCTGCAAGGAGTAGTTGTTGTCTTCGTTTCTCAGTAACCTTTCGAAAGCTGTTTTGTTTTAATATATTATTAAAGGAAGGCAGGAATATACTTAGAAGGAAAGAAATAAAAGAAATTTAAGTGGTGAGTAAACAAATATAAGTAAAAAATGCAATATGTATGCTACAATTAATTGCATGTTTAAAAACTCTCGGCGAACTAAAAGCAATTTTAAATAAAATTTCCAGGTTCTCAGAAAGAATCAATTCAATAACTGTTCAACTCAATAAAATAATTATTGTAGAAAAGAGTATTTTCTATTCAGAGAATCATCAAATAATCCAGTTATACAACTAAACCAGTAAAGTTAATATATTGAAATGTCAGATTTTGGCCTTAGTTTCACAAAGTGATAATTTTGTCCCTAGGTACCCTTTTTTATTTCATACACCCTGAAACATGTTCCAATTATGTACTTGTTTCTTAATATTTGTGTAATAAAAATATTTTTAAAATGTAAATTGTATCTTTTATTTATAGTCTCCCTAATATTCAATTATAATCAAACGTAAGTTTAAAATTAATATTATTTAATTAAAATATAAACATGAATGAAATTGACTTAAGTTATGACGTTATTTAATTAGCAGCCATCGGTGTTTTATCTAATGAGGTATAAAGCCTGATTAAGAGTTTACACAATATAAACTATCATAGCATAACATAACATGGGTCCGAGTGGTTGGATTCCACTATAATAACATCTACCATTCTGTAATTGGGAGTTAATCCTGTAGGATGGTTACCAGCAAAAATAAAAAAAATAAAAATAACGAAATAAAAATATAAATGTACTTATATAGACGTATGTTTCATAGTTTTCATAAGAATCGTAACTTAATACGAGTATAACATTACTTAACAAAACATAATAATATATCCAAATTTCATTTAAATTTCCTTTTATGGTTATTTTTTTTTATTTTTATTTATTTATAAACGGACGTACGTCCACTATACAAAGAATTAGTACATTTTCAAAGATAAAAAATATAAATACAAACAATATAAGTAAAAATAAGTATTACAGCTTATCATTTAACAAGAAACAAGCAGAAAAAAATAAAGAAAATTGCCAATTTCAGTTACACAATATACCTCTAAGTTTCATTTTATAACTATATAATGACGTATCAAACATATCGACATCATCATTAATCATATTAAATTTTGACATTATTCGTATCATAGGCGAGTTACAAATATAGTTTTTATCAGTGAACTGTATATAAAACAAATATTTCTTTCGTGTTATCGAATAACGAATATTGAAGTTAATTAAAGAAAGTAGCAGCGGACAATCTATGTAATTATTTAATAAACGATAAAGAAAAACTAAGTCACTAAACGTACGGCGCTCTTGGAGAGATGTAATATTAAAATAATTTCTTATTTCAATGTATGATACATTTGAAAAAATATTAGGAAATTTGAAACGCATACTCCTTAAAAATTTATTCTGAACGCTTTCAAGTGAATTTTTCTGAACGTCATAGTAAGGAGACCAAACTATCGCACAATAATCTAATATTGGACGAACTAGTGTGATATACAATAGTTTAATTGCGTGAACATTTTTGAAATCTCGAGTAGATCTATAAATAAAACCTAACATTTTCATTGATTTCTTAATTATATAATCAACATGATCACTGCAACTCAAATCTGGTCGTAAAATTACTCCTAAATCTTTCACATAGATAATTTTGGGTAGCATTTCGTCGTTCAGAAAATAGTTATGTTGTGTAATCGGTTACGTTCGGGCAAATTCGTGTGTGTGTGTGTTTTAATAAATTTAAATAGTTTAGCATGAAACAAAGTAGAATTATTGTACGGAATCATTTTGTTTCATATCGATAAAATAATTTTTATAAAACCCTGCAGATTTCCGTCGTAGACTTATTAGGCGCGTTTAATGTAGGTAAACGTTTTTTTCTTCGTTTTACCTTTTTGTTATTACTACGGCAATAAGAAGTATAAAATCGTCCGTATCTATTATGACTTTTCCGATTCTACAATCTACATCTAAATAAAATCTACATAACCAATATAAAATACCTATTAAAAAAAATAAAAGGTATTTTATATTGGTTATGTAGATTTTATTTCCAAATAGAACTGAAGATATTATGTGAAATACAATGACATGAAGTTGGAAGTACGTATACATAATTAAAACTATGAAAGGTTTAATTGTTGCATATGATAAGTTATGTTATGTCTGCCGTGGGAGTCAACGTGTTAAAGTCCTTCGGTGTGACTGATTTTTTTTCATTCAGAAAGTAACCATGGTCATTTTTGTCAAGTTTGTGAAAAAACGATTTATTTGCCCTATGTTTCACATTTCCATTCTAGATTTGGTATAAAATATTACTTTCATTTAGTAAAAATAAGTGTAAAAATGTTGTTATTTAGTTGCTTCCTCGTTATTTCCGCATTAAAGTTTATCGTTCATTTGTTTACAAATAAAGTTAAGAATCTATTATACGATAAATCATTTCTTACAAACTGAAACGCTCTTTTGTACAAAAGTTGAAAATAATAATAAAACATTTCTGTATGAGCATCGAACATCAATTTATTGATAACTGTGTCTTGCAGTGACACGTCTATGGAAAAGAATTTATATCATATTCCATACTCCACTTTGCTAGTTCTGTCAGCCAAATGATTACTGGTCCTTTGATAACGACATGGCGTTCAAGAGGTAAAAATACATTTCCTCCGTCCTTCTTTATTGCATTTTTATGCGGTGAGTTGCACCGCAACAATAAATTTCCAAGCATCGATTACTACTTACTATGGAATATCGTTTTCTTGTAACTTGTTTAGCGAGGAAATGTACGTTTTATTGAATAATGCTATAAATTTGCCTTTCCATTACTGGTAGTATTACCGTTCTTAAAAAAATAATGGGGATTTTCTAACTTAAGGCTTATGCCAGCAAAAAGCAAGAAAAAATGGCATAACTAAGAGGTTCACATTTATAGGCTTTTTATAGGCTCCTCATGAAGGATGTTAGGATTTTTAATTAGTTCAGTTCAATTTGAGTTTTTATATCAAAACCGAGTATATCAGACCCAAGAAGGGTATTAAGTTCTTGATTTAGTTCAGTTTAATCAGAGCACTCAACGTGAACGTGTTACATATACCCTTAAAGTTTGATTCATAAGTACAGAAACACCCTGTATAATGACATCTATTCATCAGTTTTACAACAAAATATTAAAAACACGCATGAAACAAAAATCTACAAAGTAACGCCATCTAAATTTGATACCAGAAAAAATAAAACTAATAAAGTTACTAACAAGCGAAGATGATCACATCAAAATCACTAAACCTGACATTGAAATAAAATATCAAACGATGTTCACAAAAATACTGCTTGGGTTGAGGTTTTTCGAAAAAGATCTAACCAGAAAAAAATGACTGGTATAAAAAGCCTTTATATACGCATCTAGGTTAAAACCGGGAACTCAGTCTCAAACTATAGCAGCCCACCTCCGCTCTCATTTTCCAGAAGTGATTGTGATTGTGGAAGAGCTTAATTCCAAGTTCCCTGAACACTACACGTACACATCTTTTAAAATTACTGTTAATTTAATTAACTTTGAAAAAGCTATGACTTATAAGATTCAAATTCAGGTTACCGATGCTTTATATAATTATAAAAAAGATTTGTTTATAATTTTTATTTAAAAATTATTACTTGAATTTTAATAAATTTTTTACTGTTTATGAATCCTGGGGTATCACTTTTTCAGAAAACAATTATTATAATTCATATAATACGTTTAAAATAAAAATGATTAACAATTCTTTTTTATAATTATCGGTAACCTGAATTTGAATCTTATAAGATTACCAGTAACAAAGATATTACATGTTCACTTATTTTATTATTATAAACAAAATATAAATATTTAAAAAAAATTACAGTAGAAAATAACTTAACTAAGCTTATAACTATATTATACTCGGTAACCTGAATTTGAATCTTATAAGATTACCAATAACAAAGATATTACATGTTCACTTATTTTATTATTATAAACAAAATATAAATATTTAAAAAAATTTACAGTAGAAAATAACTTAACTAAGCTTATAACTATATTATACTAAAATTTGAATTTTTTTGCATGATGTATATTGACAGTAGACATCATTAAAGTTAACAGTTTCTAAAATTTGTCAAAATCATAGCTCATTTTTGCTATAAATTTTTGTTATTTCTACACATATACATTTAAAAATTTGAAATTTTGTACAATAACGTAGAAATGTGCATACTTTGGTATAAAGTTTTATTTAAATTTTTTGGATAATTTTTAAACAAGTTATTCAACTTTACATCCGAGTGACTATACTTATTACTCCGATAGTAAATATAATAGAGAAGCGCAAGATGTCATGGTTGCACAATCAAATACTTAGCATGTTTCTGCAACCTTTTGAAGAATCTGAACTTTCAAATTTAATTAAATAAAAAATAAAAAATCATCTGGTCCAGATAGTATTCAAATTTTTTAAATAAAATTAATTGCAGATAGAATAATTAAACCTATACTGTATTTAGTAAATCTATCGTTTGAGACTGGAAAATTTCCATGTATCCTCAAAGTTAATAAAGTCAGTCAAATTCATAAAGGAAAAGATGCACATAATATTAATATGTTCTAAATGTTCTACATTAGATACAATTCAATTTACGCTCGAAAATATTTTGAGTAAACTAGAAAATGGAGAGCAGCCAATTGAATTTTTTTGTGACCTGACAAAAGCTTTTGATTGCGCTTTAAGTTGGATAAGTACGGTATAACGGGCACGCCTCTTAATTGGATCTTTTCTTGAAAACCGGGCGCAATACGTTTCAATTAAACATATAGAAAACAATATGACAAAAATAGTAGATTCAGAACGTACTGTAGTGAATATTGGAGTTCCGCAAAGGCAGCGTAATTTCAGCTATACTTTTTTTATTGTACATAAACGATCTGAGCTCTATTTTTAGTAGTGTTGCCACGAGACGAGACGAGCCGAGATAATTACCTGTCTCGTCTCGTCTCGAAATTCCGAGATAAAACCTTGCCGAGACGAGACGAGATACGGCCGAGACGAGACGAGATACTCTCCGTCTCGTCTCGTCTCGTTTTATCTCGTTTTTAAAGATCTAAATATTTTATTGAGCAATATACATTCATACATACATAAATTCACGCTATTTGAACAATATAATAATATCTAAACTCGTAAAGATAACTCGATTCGATAAGTTTGAGCCGGTTTTTAAGAATAATAATCATGTTTGGTACAAAAGTTTAATTCACTGCCACTAGATGTCTCTGGGACTGGTTCGCGGTGTCTCAAATTCAATTTTTATGCTTCCCCTTCATGTCTATGTTGTTACAAGTGTAGGTACCTTCACAACAATTTGCTACTGTACTTCTCGTAAATAAACATTTAATATTCACAATTTGCATATGAAAAAAATACGTACCTAGGTATATTATATTTGTAATTGTTGTGTAAGCTTAGGCATTACAATAATTTTATTGCCTAGGCACCAAAAGTTACACTTCACAGACTGCCAGCTGTCAATAAGATAGCACTTTGTCAATCTGCGAAAGTTTATTTTTTTACAATAATAATCCAAATTAAAACAAATATAATTCTGCATTTTATTTTAGTGTTTACCTTTCAAACAAACCTAAATTTTCTTCAGTTCTCCAACATTTTTTGTATTAAAAAAATAAATTATTTGCAGAAACAAAATCCTATATACTTTTGCTTGCTTGCAAGTTCCAGTACGTAAGCACATGTCTAATATAGCACATACACACATTATGGATCTAACACATTCAAATACATGGACATCTAATTAATCTACTTAATTTATTATCATAATCGAGACATTCGAGACGTCTCGTCCTCTCGTCTCGTCTCGACCCTATCTCGGCTTCTTTTATCTCGTCTCGAAAATCGAGATAAAATATCGCCGAGACGAGATAAACAGTAGGCGAGACGAGACGAGACGAGACGAGACATCTCGTTTGTCTCGTCTCGTGGCAACACTAATTTTTAGTAATGAATGTGTAATCACAATGTATGCTGATGATACTTCGCTAAACATTTCAGATTCAAATAGTGATACACTTAAAGTTTAGTGCAGGACCGTCCTAAGATATTTGGCGCCCGTGGGCTATTTTCAATAATGCGCCCACTTCATAAAAAATCAAGAGAGGGGGGGTCGCGATTTACTAAACTTTCAGAATTAAAAGTCAATATACGAGTATTACCAATAAACAAATAATAATTTATGGGTAACTCATACAAAATTCAATAAACTATATGTATGAACAAAATATTAAAACTCTTGGAACAAAAAGAGCGTTGATAATTTTTATTACTTTTTTTTGCTGAAAATAGTATATTATGATACAAGTGTATTAAGTAAGCTTTTAAAGCACATACGACGAGTTTCAGAGCACGACGCGAAGTGGAGTGATTTTAACGTCGCTAGTGTTTTATAAGCACTTATATACGAGAGTCATACGCTATTTTTTATTACACCTGCAACCTAAATTGAAAAATATAGCTGGAAAGCAGTATTTGTAATACCACTCCGGGATAATTAAGGTTAGGAGGCGGGGGAAGAATATTGTTTTTGAATTTTAAATTAATGTTAATAATAATAAATAAATAATTATCCTTTTAAATAAAATGCTACAAAGTGGCGCCCAACGTTGGTTAATTATTTATTTGAATTAATGTTCATATAATAAATAAATAATTAACCTTTTAAATAAAATGTTATACACATTTTGATTCATTTTATAAAGTAGTCTGTGTGATGTGTCAAAATATTGTTACCTAGAAGATTGGTTACAATTTTCCGACAATTTTCATCATTGTTGCTTAGCAGCCTTTGAAACAGTGTGTTTTAATCTTGTGATTATGCACGCATTTGCGTGTTTTAAACACTGATTTCGATACATGTGTAATAAAAAAGATCTTTCATCACTGCAATTTGAAGCTACAACTTTAAAAAAGTGCGTATTGCATTGTCACTGAATTCCGTTTTTTACGTAGAATGCGAATCTGCAAAAACAATTTGGGGTTCCCATTTAAGATTTCAAACTTACCCCCGCCCCACCACCCAGGGTTGGGGTGGGGGGTTGAATTAGGTGTCATTGGATGTCCCCCTCGAAAATATTTTAGTTGTGTTTTTTGGATTTTTCATCCGATGCTTCGTTTTCGATATATTCCTAAACGCAACTTAAAATGGCCCACCTGTATATACACTCGAGGAAAATTCGAAGTGCGATATCACGGCAGCATTTCGACGAAATTGGATGAATCTTCAAGTTCTGAAAACGTTGAAGTCTTATCTTTAATGTGATGATAGCCAATATGACAAAAAATCCACTACACCACCTCCCACCACCCTAAGAGAAACAACTGTACCTGATGTCCAAAAAGGTCCAACTTTGGCAACTCATGCGCAGTGCCAAAAAAATCGTGGACCTTATTGGCCAACAGAGTAATAAAGATCAGACTTTTTCTTCAAGGTCCGCAAAATTTCAAGTACCTACGATGATTTGGCGCGAAGTTATGAATTTTTGAAAAAAAAGTGCCTTTTTGAAATTTTTGGCCATAACTTGGCGAATTTTGCACGAAAATAAATAAATTTTGGATTTCCGAGAACTTTGAAGGTTTCTCTATTCGGCCCTGTAAGTTAATCTGCCACCAAACCCGATCCACCCACTGCCACCCCCGGATAAAAAAACATGTTTTTGATTGAAAAATGTTCAATTGTAGCAACTTGTAGCGTGAGTAAAAAAAATCGAGGACCTTATTGCCCAACAGGACAATAAAGTTCAATCTTTTTCCTTTAATTTTCTCAAAATTTCAAGTACGTGCGATAATTTGGCACGAAGTTATGAATTTTTGAAAAAAAATGGTATTTTTGTGCTTTTTGCCCATAATTTGTCCGATTTCGCACCAAATTCGTTTATTTGTTAAAACATCTAAAAAATAAAGGTGTTTAAAGAAATAAAAATGTTAGAGCCACTTTTAGATATTTGTTAATGAAATTCAGAAACCTTAAAAAGGCACTTTTTTTTTCAAAATTCATAACTTCGCGCCAAATCATCGTAGGTCCTTGAAATTTTGCGGACCTATATCCAATATGACGAAAAATCCACTCCACCCCTTCCCACCCCCCTTAGAAAAAAAATGTACCTGCTGTCCAAAAAGGTCCAACTTTGGCAGCTCATACGCAGTGCCAAAAACATCGTGGACCTTATTGGCCAACAGGGTATTTAAGATCAGACTTTTTCCTTCAAGGTCCGCAAAATTTCAAGGACCTACGATGATTTGGCGCGAAGTTATGAATTTTTGAAAAAAAAGTGCCTTTTTGAGGTTTCTGAATTTCATTAACAATTATCTTTTATGTTATTATGTTTTTGAAACATTCTTATTTATTTTATTTTATAATTGTATACGTTTGTATAATTGTCATAAGTTACTGTTTTTTCTGACGTTTTTCATACATGTAAACCATGTCAATGAAATAAAGCTTATTATTATTATTCTCTTCCTAAATATAAACTCGTGATTCGCTTAAAAATCGATAATATTTAGTAAATGTCACTTGTTAATCTCAATCTTTAGAAAATACTACTCCTACTTCGCAGTCGTTGTATTTTCTTCGTTGGAATTAACATTCGTGAAATTTTCAAAATATTATCGATAATAAGCTCACCATTTGTTATAGTACCCTTGAGAATACACTCAGTAATTATGATACTGTAACTTTGCATGATAATTTCCTGGGTACAAAGTTGCAAATTTATAAATTAAATTATCTATAAATTTTCAGGGTTCATTTAAGTTTAGATTTGTGTATATTTGCAACTCTGTTCTTATTCTGTTTAGTTTTAAATCAATAAAATAACGAGAAAATGCATCTTCTCAATTTTCATTTGTAATCATATTTAGTCATTGTAAAATAACTTCAATATTTATCAATATTCTAAAACAATTATAAGGGCACTTTAACCAAGTTGGGCGCAAGATATTTATCAAATTTAATTTTTAACACTTTTACACAAATTGCAAATGCTTTAATAAATAACATTAATACTATCAGGGGCGGACTGAAACTAAAATTTTACCAGGTTTTCAACTGTACAGACACTGACACTGACACTAGATTACTATTGATGCAGTATAAATATGTCTTGTAAATAATACAGTGAAAAATTGTTTCGAAACTCTGGTAAACACATTAAATTTCTTTGAAATAATAACGCAATAACATTAAGTTACCTTTCATATAAGGAAAATGAAATTATGAAGAGTAAAAAGAATTATTCTATCTTCAAATATTGAATGATGCATTCAGCGAATGACAAGATAAAAAAGAATTTCGCTGTATTTGAAAGAATTCTGCAGCATAAAGAATGATTTCTATATTGATGGAATGTTTTGTACTAAAAAACAAAAAGCTTTTTGGATTAAGAATAAGAATAAAACAAATTATTCTTAATTGATATTGTAATCTTGAAATACAAACGCGAAGCAAATTCGAATCTCAAAGGACGGTAGGTCATTGTCATTGTTCGAGCTTTGGGCCTTTAGCAGGGCTTGAAACATTCGAACGTGGGTTAGACAGTGACAGGGACAGAAAACTTCTGTCGTTTGTCCCATTCGAAATCTTGGTGAATTAAGGAATTAATAACGGTACAGAGATTGACGCCACGAAAATTGCTTAGCAAAAGACAAAAGATAATTGCTATACGTTACGACGAAAGGAAAACGGAAAGAATTAGTGTGCACCGAGCAGGACTGATGCACAGGGATGTCACTAAGATTTATCCTGAGCTTGAGTACAGAGGCGGCGGGAACAGTTTATATTTCTTTTGCACGGGCGTAAGGGGAGGCGACTTAACGGAGCCAATGCACCCATGCAAGTCTATTTTTTATCGGTGCACTGCACGCCCACCCAAATAAAGTCTTAATACAGTATACCTATTTACATTGCTATACAGGGTTATTTTAGATATAAAAAATAGTACTTTCAAAACCTAGACAATAGTCGTATTAATAGTTGTTTGTTGCATAGCCTACTTCAATATTGTAAAATTATTTCTGATTTTTAATCCTGAGCTTGAGTACAGAGGCGGCGGGAACAGTTTATATTTCTTTTGCACGGGCGTAAGGGGAGGCGACTTAACGGAGCCAATGCACCCATGCAAGTCTGATTTTTAATCCCATTTTTCTCAAAATACTTGTTATACAACCCCATGTCATATTTATATTGTTGAAATCAGAAAAAAATTCTCTATCTAATGCACTAAAAATTTATATAGGTTAGGTACCATTTTAAAAAATATTAATTTATTTTGCGTTTGAGAACCACTGGTTGAATTTTTTGTTTGTTATTCCTCGTTGTGCTACATATTTACCATTCTATTTTTGCCACTCCAACTTTTACCACAGCATTTTTACCACAGCATTTTTACCACCATTCTTTTTTACCGCTATCCTGTTTTACCGTTAACCCATTTTTTACCACTCCAACTTTTACCTCTGCATTTGTACCACTATACTTTTTACCGCTATTTCGTTTTACCACTAATACATTTTTATCACTCCGTTTTTACCATTACAACTTTTACCACCATACTTTTTTTTACCGCTATTCCGTTTTACCATTAATAGTTTGTGGGGCTATAGTACGGTTTTGTTAGTGTAGTAAATACCAAAACCGAGTTTGTGGGGCTCTAGTACGGTTTTGTTAGCTTTGTTAGTGTAGCAAATACCAAAACCGAGTTTGTGGGGCTCTAGTACGGTTTTGTTATCTTTGTTAGTGTAGTAAATACCAAAACGAGTTTGTAGGGCTCTAGTACGGTTTTGTTAGCTTTGTTACTGTAGTAAAAACAAAAACCGAGTTTGTGGGGCTCTAGTACGGTTTTGTTATCTTTGTTAGTGTAGTAAATACCAAAACGAGTTTGTAGGGCTCTAGTACGGTTTTGTTAGCTTTGTTACTGTAGTAAAAACAAAAACCGAGTTTGTGGGGCTCTAGTACGGTGTTGTTAGCTTTGTTAGTGTAGTAAATACCAAAACCGAGTTTGTGAGGCTTTAGTACGGTTTTGTTAGCTTTGTTAAAAAAGAGACGGTGGTAAAAATGGATTGGTAAAAAAACACGTTGGTAAATATGTTGGTGGTAAAAAGAATTAGTGGTAAAAATAGGGACGGTGGTAAAAATGGATTGGTAAAAGAATACGTTGGTAAATACGTTGGTGGTAAAAAAGAATTAGTGGTAAAAAGGGACGGTGGTAAAAATGGATTGGTAAAAGTATAATGTTGGTAAAAAATGGATTGGTCAAAGAATTACGGTGGTAAAAACGGGACGGTGGTAAATAGGGATTGGTAAATATCCCCCATATTAATCGTTATTCCTATTAAATGAAGCCTCTTGTCTTTTGTTGGTTATTTTTTGTGTATAACATTTTTCTCTAAAGTTATTAGTTATTAAAAGCGCTGGTTGTTTTAAACAACAAAATTTAAGGGTGTGTAATATTTGACGCACTGATCATGAATCATTTTTTTTTTGAAATTCGCAAATTTAAAAATGGCTCAAAGCAAATGAGACATTCTGTAAGTACTTACAAATTTAATTTTTTCTTGCTTGTAAAATTATTATTACATTTTACATTAATGTAATTATGCTAATAAATACTGCATAACTATTGTTTAACTTTTTTGTATTTAAATGTGACAACCAACCCGTGTTAACTTTCCCCACTAGCTGCAGTACCTAATTTTTAAATTAAATACATCTTTATATGTTTTCCATCAACAAAAAATTACCAGTTTATTTGAAAATCATGATTATGTTCAATCATAGGTAGTGCACCACGGGGCACGTCCATGTGTAATCAAGTATTTAATCCTACGGATATATTTTCGATAAATTGGTCGTCCAAACGCAAAAAATATGAATGTGATATTTACGTTTCATTTAAAATTTTACAAATATCCAAAATTATAATATTAATAGGTACAACATAATTAGTATCGTTAAAAATAAACTTATTCGTAAATTTATTTTGACGTCTCTATTTTTTTACCGATACGGCATACCGGACAGTACCGGCCTACTTTCACCACTGGATACAGTGGATATATAGCCCGGGAGTTAACGACAGAAATTTCCGGGTCATTTTCGCAAGCTTCATTTTTTTTGTATGTGTTATGTTTGTAACGTATAATAGTAATCTGAACGTCTGCCGGCGCACCCCCGCGACAGGGGGTTACAATAGGGTTACAATTGCAGCAAAAAATCTACAAAAAAAAATTTATAGCCGCATACGCGAAACTGATTGTACATATCAGTTGAAACATAAGAAGTTTAGAAAATATCGTCTGCCACCTAAATTCCGCAACAAAACTCGTCTGCCACCCACATAAGTAAGCCAAAAAAATATAAAAAAAAATTATGTCCGCAAGGATGAAATTGATTGAAATGCTTCTTTTTATAGCAGCAAACCCAAAAATAATAGTCTGCCACTAATAAGATACCACGAAGGTCGTCTGCCAAGCGTATAAAGCACTATAAATTGTAGTACAGTAAAATTAGATTTAATTTTGCTCGAAATTGGAACAAATTCCGATAAAGCTGAAAATTGATATATAGCTTCACATTACCTCTCTTATTAACATACTAAAAGTTCCCTATAATCCGAGTGGTGCGTCAGCTGCCATATTGGAAAGATGGCTGCCGTTTTCAGTTTTTTGCATTTTACTCGTTAGGGCGTCACCTTACAGCGAAATTTCAAATTAATAAATTGTAGAGCAGAAATTTCTCTACAAAAAAACATATTTACAGTTTCTACGTATCATGAACGGTAAGCGAGAAAAATTCGAAAATACATCTTCTAAATTCGTAGTCAGTGTAATTTTTGTTGAATAAACCATGAATAAATCTACTATAACATAAAATGTTATTATAATAATATATGCAATTGATAACACAAACATTATGTTACAATTTTTTTTTAAATAAGTAAACGGAGAATTTTAACGCATGCGCAGCATTACCGACATGCTTCAACCTGTTCAGACCTATTTCTTGGAACATTTAGCAACGTTCCATTATTGTTTAAACTTGGTTAGTAGTTACTGCTTACTGCTCGTCTGCTTGGATGAGGATACCGAAGACGATGATATCCACTCTCTGTCCGACATAGATGATTCTGTTCACGTATAATATACATATAATATTGATATTATTATTATTATATTTTCTTTATTTTTGAAATAAAATTTTTGTTGTGCCTTTGATTTTTATAAGAAAATTTATCGTAAATTTTTTCACAGGAATTCCCCGGAAAATTTCCCCGGTAATTCCTCGGGAATTCCCCGGAAATTCCCCAGAAAACTTCCCGGGAAATATCCTGGGAAATTTCCCGAAATATTCGTTCCCGGGAATTTACCCATCACTAACATAGTACAACGCTTTTGCAATAATACCATATCCTTGTTTCATGACACTAAAACGGTTATAACTTTTTAACGAATAATAAAACCGACTTCCAGCTTGAATCATTCGATTTTACAGACATTTTTCTATCAAAATTATTGTTCACAACATTTGAGGGATGAAGGTCATAGATTAGCCACAATTTCAAAAAAGAAAATTAATACTAACGTGAATCGCATTTGAATATTATCTTCTGGCTTCCAGCATGTACATTTTTTACAATTTTTACTAAAACACACTGTTTTAAAAACTTAGCGGCCTTAGCAAGGTCAAAATTTAAACTTTTTTCAAAGAGAAAAAGTGAAATTGTAGTATTTTTTGAATTTCTTGTGTTTCATTAACTGTAATTTTTAATGCATCTTGAGTAATAATAATAATAATAATAAACAATTTATTCTTTGACACAGTACATAGTGTATAGAACAAGTCAAAATAGTACAAAAAAGTATTATAACATTAGATACTCATGTAATGAATAAAAGTTATGAGCTAATAAAAAAGATTTTAATTCATATTTAAACTTTCTAAAATTAAAATTAGTTTTAATGGACATAGGCAACTTATTAAAAATCTGCAGGCCAATTCTATCTGGAGCATTTTTGACAATGTTAACTCGCGATCGAGGCACTGAGAAATCATTTTTAGACCTTGTGTTACGACTGTGCTTTTCTGCATTTGTTTGAAATTTATCTCTATTGTTGAAGATAAAGATACAGGTTTCGTAGATGTAAATATCATAGAGTGTAAGAATTTTATATTTTTTAAAAATGTTTCGGGATGATTCATTGAATCTTGCACCCACCATGCATCGCAGCACTCTCTTCTGGCAGACGAACACTTTTTGCGTAGCAGGAGAACAACCCCAAAAACAGATACCATATCTTATTCTAGATACCACATACGCGTGATAAAAATTAAGTAACTGATGTATGTTTAGGTACTGTTTTAGGTGACGAACTTGGTAGCATATTAAATTTAATTTACTAATCAAATCCTCACAATGTGGTTTACCATTTAAGTTGTCAGTAATATGGAGTCCTAGTATCTTTGTAGAGCTAGTATTACTAATTATCTTATTATCAAATTGGACCTCTAAGTTAATATCGGTAATGGATTGATGTGTATGAAACCGCAGAATGTTCGTTTTGTTTTCGTTTAAGAAAAGTTTATTCTCCTTAAGCCAAGAGGACAGAGATTGAATATTCTGATTGCATTTTTCTATTAATTTATCTTTATTTTTATCAGATACTACTATCGTTGTGTCGTCTGCGTATAGAATTGGTACGCAGTCGTCTTTAACAACATTTATTAAGTCATTAATATAGATTGTGAATAAATACGGAGCAAGCACTGTGCCCTGTGCAAGGCCGATTTCAACTTCCAAAAGGTCAGAGTTCACTTCTAAAATTGCAGAATTGTTGTTGCAATGATAGATGGATACAAACTGATGTCTGCCCTGTAGAAAGTTAGCAATCCATTGAAGTGCAACCCCTCTAATACCTAGGAGTTCGAGTTTATCTAGAAGCCGGGGGATGTCAACGCAGTCAAATGCCTTACTAAGGTTACTTATAATGTGGCTTATAGAAAAATGTCTGAGAAATCAAATTCTGGAAACCGGAAGTCGATATTTTGAGTCGTTAAGAAATTACAGTTAATTAAACACAGTTAAAAATGATCAATCTATTGCACTATTGTCTTCCGAAAAAAAAAACGATAAATTTCGACCTGGACAGGAATTTTAAAAGTTCTTATAATAATGTATATACTAGTAAAATGTCTGAAAATTTCGATTTTTAAATCCGCAAGTCGATATCTTAATCCGTTAACAAATTACAGTTGATTAAACACAGCAAACAAAAACAATATTTAAATTTCACTATTTTCTATCGGAAATTTTTTAAATTATGGGCTAACCAAAGCCATAATTTTTGTTTAGTATAATGTACCTAACAGAAAAATATCTCAGAAATCCTATGTCGGAAACCGGAAATCGATATCTTGATTCGTTAAGAAATTACAGTTAATTAAACACAGTTAAAAATAATCAATCTAAAATTTCACTATTATTTCTCGGAAAAAAACTTTAAATTTCAGCTTGGACAAAACTTTTTAAAGCTTTTATAATAATGTATATAATAGTAAAATGTCTGAGAAATCCGATTTTTAAATCTGGAAGTCGATATTTTAATTCGTTAAGGAATTACAGTTGATTACACACAGCAAAACAAAACAAAAATTAAAATGTAGCTATTTTCTCTCGGAAAAAACAGGGTTGTGAAAAACCCGGGTTTTTTCATGATTTGCCCAGCCCAGTGGGTTTTTTTGAAAAAATCCAGTAGTGGGCTGGGCTTTTTTAAAAAACAGTTAAAAAAATATTATTGTGTAATTTCTGCCTTCATTTTAATTTCAATGCACTTGTGTTTTATATGGTTGAAAATTTAAATTTGGTTTGAATTTCTCAAAATCTGTAGGAGATAAAAAAAATTTGAGGACTGCTGTGCAATGTGCATTCCTCGTTAAAAACGTACAAATTAGAAACTTGTACTAATTCAAACAAAAAATTTATAGGTGAAAAACGAAATTGGAAAAATTTACATTTTTGTGTATATCTAATCATCTATGCATTTTTGTGAGAAAACAAAAACATTTCTAAATTGGCCCCCTAAAGGGGCAACTTTTGTCTAATTTAACCAGCTTCGTATCTCTTATGGTTCTCGAGATCCCCATGCTTAAACAGTTTCATAGCACATCCCTGTTAACAATTTTCAAAATAAATGGGTTTTTTTCATGGGTTTTTTCGGGCTGCGCAAAATCACAACAACCCTAAAAAAAAACTTTAAATTTAAGACTAACCAAGGTCTTTAAAATTTTTTAGTATAAAGTATCTTACAGAAAAATGTTGGAGAAATCCAATGCCGAAAATCGGAAATTCGTTAAAAATTACAGACAATTAAACACAAGAAATAAAAAAATTGCAATTTCTCTTTGAAAAAAAGTTTATATTTTGACCTTCCTAAGGCCACTAAAACTTTTTAAAATAGTGTATCTTACTACAAAATGTCAAAAAAATTACATGCTGGAACCCAGAAGGCGATATTCAAATTCGTTTAGTATTTAAAGTTGATTAAAAACAAAAAATTAATAAAACAAAAATTTCTTCATTTTCTTTCTTGAAATTATGGATAATCTATACTCCCCCAAAATGTTGTTAACAATAATTTTGATAGATAAATATCCGTCAAATCGAATGCTTTAAACCAAAAGACGGTTTTATTATTCCTTAAAAAGTTTTTGTGTCATGAAACAAGGTTCTGATATTATTGCAAAAGCGTTGTACTATATACTAAGGGTGTGGAAAGGGATAAACCTTTAATAAATTAATAAAAATACTAATTTTTTTTAAAATTTGTAACATGATGTTTGTGTTATCAATTGCATATATTATTATAATAACATTTTATGTTATAGTAGATTTATTCATGGTTTATTCAACAAAAATTACACTGACTACGAATTTAGAAGATGTATTTTTGAATTTTTCTCGCTTACCGTTCATGATACGTAGAAACTGTAAATATGTTTTTTTGTAGAGAAATTTCTGCTCTACAATTTATTAATTTGAAATTTCGCTGTAAAGTGACGCCCTAACGAGTAAAATGCAAAAAACTGAAAACGGCGGCCATCTTTCCAATATGGCGGCTGACGCACCACTCGGATTATAGGGAACTTTTAGTATGTTAATAAGAGAGGTAATGTGAAGCTATAATGTAAAGCTATATAATGTGGTTGGATTCCACTATAATAACATCTACCATCCTGTAATTGGAAGTTAATTCTGTAGGTTGGTTACCATTAAAAAAAAAAATAAAATATACCAATTTTCAGCTTTATCGGAATTTGTTCCCATTTCGAGCAAAATTAAATCTAATTTTACTGTACTACAATTTATAGTGCTTTATACGCTTGGCAGACGACCTTCTTGGTATCTTTTTTTTTTTGGCTTACTTATGTGGGTGGCAGACGAGTGTTGTTGCGGAATTTAGGTGGCAGACGACATTTTCTAAACTTCTTATGTTTCAACTGATATGTACAATCAGTTTCGCGTATGCGGCTATAATTTTTTTTGTAGATTTTTTGCTGCAATTGTAACCCTCCTGTAACCCCCTGTCGCGGGGGTGCGCCGGCAGACGTTCAGATTACTATTATACGTTACAAACATAACTCATACAAAAAAATTGAAGCTTGCGGAAATGGTGTAATGAAATCTGTCGTTAACTCCCGGGCTAATAGTAGTTTCTACTCCCCTGCCCCTGATTGGGACTTTGGGAGAGCAAGTAGTGCCGAAACTCATAGCCTACAAAAGGAACTTACAGTGGGTTCCGAACCACTCAGTACAGTTGTATTTTATGTGGTAACCAACTTGATTTTATACTGAAGTGGAGTGAATATGATCTATAGATCTCTGCTTAAGATTCCCTTCAACGCTTATTTTGTTTTGTCGTGAACCACGTGATACCTACAATCGTACCTATATTGAATACATTGCTAGATAACTGACAAAAGTTAAGTTACCTACACTGTAATGTAATAGTTATTTACATTATAAGTGCATTCGGTTTTATTTTGCAACGCGTGGTTCTAACAGATTCTGAAATAAATACATCAGATTAATTTTAAATGTGACATTTACTGGCGACATCTCAGAGCAGTTGTTTCAAGACTATTTGACCAAAGGAAATTTTAGTGCAAATGTCAAATGCATTTAATTTAACCTCATAGAAAATACGATATTTTAAATAAATAGGGCATGTCTAAAAATATAATACATAATGTGTGCGTTAGGTAGTTGTACACCGTTCGGTTTTATTAAAGCACTCCGCTTCGCGTCGTACTTTAATATAGAACCTCGCGTTGTAAAATTAACTCTGTCGCACTTACTCGTATAATGTAAATAACTATTTTAACACTATGAATCTAATATTAGGTCTAGAATATTGGTAAAAATACAAACATTATTAAAAAAATTATATGTTTTTTTTAGTAAATTGAGAAAGAAATTTTGCTGTGACGTTATTATTTTGCATTGGACATATGGTAGCTTTTAATTAATTATTTTTGAGCTTAGATTTATTGATTTATTGACTATTTTACATACAGAGTTTGTTTATAGTACGTCAAAGTATAATAAAAATAAGTATAAGAAAAGTGTTTCACTTCAATATGTCAGTTAAATCTTTAAAGTTATAATTCAAATATTCCTGAACGGAGTAGAAACAGTGTTGTAACAGAAATTTTTTTATCACTAATTTAAATTTATTTTTACTTAAGTTTTTAATATTTTGCGGTAAAACATTATAAAGATCTAAATTTAAAGAATTTCTAGTAGATTTTTGAAGTCTATAGCGAGGCTTACGTAGCATATTTGCAGATCTTGTACCATAGGCATGAAAGTCAGCATTAGAAGGTAAACAAAACTTGGTTCTATGAATTTCAATTAAGGTATAAAAAATGAAAAGACATGGAAAAGGCATAATTCGTAGGTTAATAAAAGCCTGTTTACAATGGTCTCTACTTTAGACCCGAAATTATCCTAATTGCCGTCTTTTGGAGTCTAAATATTTTTAATGCGTTGGTTGCATTACCCCAAAGTAAAATACCATAGGATATAATTGAGTGAAATAATGAAAAATAAATAGTTTTCAACATGGATTTGTCAATGAGAAAACTCAGTCTCCTAATAAGAAAAATTACGCTTGATAATTTTTTACTAATGTGTTGAATATGAGAATTTCCATTGAGAGCATAATCAATAAGCATGCCAAGAAGAGAAACAGAGTTCCCTTTGATCAATTCATGTTTAGAGGACACAATCAATTTTTGGGTTTTTCCTTGTTTAATAAAACTTCATTGGCAGCAAACCAAGTCTCAGCTTTCTTTAAATTCGAATTTTCGATATCCAATAGCTCATCAATATTTGTGTGTCCACTTATCATTGTTGTGTCATCGGCAAAAAGAACACTACTGCAAGGTTGCACAAAGTCACAGAAATCGTTTACGTAGACAATGAAAAAGAAAGGACCGAGTATTGACCCTTGAGGAACTCCATGATCTAATGGTTTGAAGTCGGAGAATTTACCGTCAATATAAACACTTTGTGTACGATTTTGTAAATAAGACGTAATAAGTTTTAGAGATGTACCCCGAACTCCATAATAGTCAAGTTTGGATAATAAAATCTCATGCGAAACACAGTCGAAAGCCTTACTGAGGTCACAAAGGGTAATCGCTATATGATAACCCTTTTCAAGACCCTCGATAGTTTTATTAATAACATTTAAAACAGCTTGACTCGTACTTCGCTCCTGGCGGAAACCAAATTGGTTTTCATTTAAAAAATTATGATCGTCAAAATATTTCACATTAATAAAGGGTGTAGCGGATTAAGATAGGTATGGCGGCCCCCGGAGATTCTTAGTTTTTTATGTTGAAATTTCGATTTGAACTTTTTAAAAAACAAGTTTTATCCCATTTTCGACACTATATACACGCGCTTTTATATACAAATCAAAAAAATGCGTTTTTGATCGTCCCAGTGCGGTTATAATTTACAGGCCTATCAATTTTAACTTCTGGCGTTCCTGCGATATTTGTTAGGTTGTAAGGATGATCTGTGAATTTTTTCAGACGTATTCAGCACCATTTTAACCACAATAATCAATAATTTAGCCAAAAAATATGCGAAACACATATTTTTTTTCGTATTTTGATTCATATCTCAGATTCTATCAAAAATCTCGAAAACACCTGTATATATTTTGTATCTCCTCTTCAAGTTCCCAAAATTTCAAGCTGTTAGATTAATTAGTGTCCCCGAAAAATCAAAATTAGTGAAAACGTTTTTACCATTTTCCGTAATTATGAATTTATTAGTGTCTAAAATGATAGCGAATAACGTTTTATATATTTTTTATATTCTTCTGTTTCGTAATATTGCAAGCTTATTAAAGGCACATCTGTAGGTATATGTTTCCAAATACTTTATTGTAACATTTTCAGAAAAAATATACAGAATGTAAATCAAAAAACGGGCCATAGGCGTTTAACATGGAAAATCAGTTATTCCATGTACGCAAAAGTGGCCAGTTAATTTTAGGCAATAATACCTACTTCAAAAAATACAAGTTTTAGGAAATTAAACTCTGCATCTAAATCAGTAATCACATTTTATATTACATGTTTAATAACCGAAATATTCGTGTTTAAAATAATTTTATAAATATTGCTCATTTGTTTTAATAATATTAATTAATAATTAATATTTTTAATAATGATGTTTTAACTGTCAGATAAACGTGTAAAATAAAATGTGGTTACTGATTTAGATGCAGAATTTAATTTCCTAAATCCTACTATTTGAAGTATTTTTGTCTAAAATTAACTGCTCACTTTTGAGCAAGGACTAACTGATTTCCCATGTTAAACGCCTATGGCCCACTTTTGGTTTACAGCCTGTATATTTTTGTTACAATAACGTATTTGGAAACATATATACCTACAGATGTGCCTTTAATAAGCATGTAATATTACGAAACAGGAGAATATAAAGATAAAGAACCATTTCAAACTTGATTTGCTATCATTTTAGACACTAATAAATTCATAATTACGGAAAACGGTAGAAACGTTTTCACTAATTTTGATTTTTCGGGGACACTAATTAATGAAACAGCTTGAAATTTTGGAAACTTGCAGAGGAGATATGGGGCTACAAAATATATACAGGTGTTTTCGAAATTTTTCCTAGAATCTGAGATATGAATCAAAATACGAGGAAAAATATGTTTTTTCGCATTTTTTTAGGCTTAATTATTGATTCTTGAGGTCAAAATGGTGCTAAGTACGTCTGAAAAAATTCACAGATCATTCTTACAAGCTAATAAATATCGCAGGAACACCAGAAGTTAAAATTGATAGGCCTGTTGTGATTTAAAAAATTATAACCGCACTGGGACGATCAAAAACGCATTTTTTTGATTTGTATATAAAAGCGCGAGTATATAGTGTCGAAAACTGGATAAAACATGTTTTTTAAGAAGTTCAAATTGAAACTTCAACATAAAAAATTAAGAATTTTCGGGGGCCGCCATACCTATATTAATCCGCTACACCCTTTTTAAAAAAAATACAAAATACGGGTTCCAAGTTTTTATCTCTTCTTCAAAAATATTTAATAAAAAATAATCATGCAAGTAGCCCATTGCGAAACATCCTCACAGATTCTGATGGAGGATGGAATTCTTGGCATGAATAAGAGCAAATACATGACAAGCGCTGTCATGTCGTGATGTGAGGGACTGGTGCCGACGGGATATACATTACACCAGACCCGAATTTCTCTCCGACAATGTACAAATTTCGAAAATGATTAAAATGAAGATTTATCTTCTGAAATGTTGATACGTTAGACCCTGTACCCAGTAGCACGGCGGACACTTGTCAGGTCCGGACTTAAATATTTCAATTCATCTGCTTGACGAATCAGGAAAGTTTGCTTCATTATTCGCGTTGATGAATTAAGCTAACTATTTTGGGTTTCAAACTGAATTTGCATTATCGTCACTGTTGTAATTAACCTAGATTCGCACTTCGGGTTCAGTATCCTTATCTGCATTACTACTTCATAAAATTGAAATGCATAATTATTCTAGAGCTTCAAATTACATTTGAAAAATATAAAAAATGATTACCTTTGATTCATTGAAATAGAACATTGCTGACTACAGCTCACACAAAGTAGAAATTAATTTTTGAAGAATAATGATTCGGTTTTACAATGCGCAATTAAAAAAAGAGAATTCTTTAGTTGCGCTTAGGGATTAACTGAGAGACGAAAGAGGTAGCAACAAATTTGTAGTTCAGGCGACAACTTTTGCATAATTTATGTATATTGATACCTAGTACCAATGTTTAAAAAGTTTGTTGCCCGAGACCAAAACCTGCAGTGGCTGAGAATAGCAACTTTTGCAATAGTGTAAATATTTAAAATAATTCACTTTATTGTTTGTTTGTTTCTCAATGCTTTATATCGAATTAAATTTCGACATATTACTGTTGATTTAATTTCAAATATTTCTCATCAATGGGTTTGTATTCAAATTTCCACATTTTTTGGGGTCATTGGGGAAAAATCTTTAAAATAAATAGCGTACCGATAAAAAAATAAATCTACTTTCACCCCTGTAATAGAGTGCATAATTTAAAAAAATTAAATATTTGTATAATAAAAATACCCGTATCTTTTATTTTGACAAAATTTTTATTAACAAGCTCAAAAATAATTGATTAAAATTTAATATTTATTTTTGTGACGTAGAATGCTTTCATTTCTCCTACACAAAATAATGACGTCACAGTAAAATTTCGTTCTCAATATACTAAAAAACATATAATTTGTTTTAAATTAAATTTATATTTTTAGCTATGTTTTCCACGTTACATTAGGTACAAATGCTAAAAATCTCATTTTTTGTACCAAACAAGTTTTAAGTATATTAATCTTTTTTTTAAAAAACTTAATTAATTTTAATTTAATTTAATTTAATATGCTTACTATATAAATTTCTCATATTAGCATTTTTGTAAGAGTGATTTGTAAGTATTCTAATACAACATAAAAATTCAAATTGATTTGTTGGATTCACATCCATCTGTTTCCTGTTACTATTCTGAATACTCAACTTTGGTAAAATCTTGAAAGGCTGCGTTAACGCTGACAAATTTCGATAACCGTTGTTATAAGATGAACGTAAATCCTCTTTGTGATGTGTAAAAGCAGCCATAGGAAATAGTTTCGAAGAGTAAAACTAAACTTCGTCAAGTTAAATTACCGTATTACACATGTTTGTTTTGTACAGGTTAGTCAAACAAGAAAGGTGAGACAAGTAAATACATGCAAAGGTACGTGAAGTTTGTCAAAGGATAAACCTTTAAAGGGGAAGAAGAGTTAGTTGTCCTCTTTCATGTCGCTCTTGTAATTCTAATTGTTTTCAGACCTTATTGTAAGGGCCTTTCTTGCAACAAAGAATTTTAAAAATATTACACACAAAAGCTCTTTTATTACAATTTTATACTTTAGTTATATATAGGTAAGTTGTTTTACCAAACTTAGCCAGGAAAATTGATAGTAGAACATCTTACTCTCTGCTGCTTAATCTTTCTTACGATGTCTTCACCGTCTATTTCTGCTAATATCTCACTGTTCATTCTTCTTCTATACTCATCTTCATGGGCGTCCACAGAGGGGGGCAAGGGGGGGCGCTTGCCCCCCCTGGATAATTTATATTTTTTCAATTATTTCAATACCTACATTACTCATTACATGTTTCAGAATATAAATTTAAAAATTTTAATTAGTGAGCTATGTATTGTATTTTTGTTGTGCTCATATAGTTTGCTTTATGCATTATGAGAGTAGTAAGTAGTGATACAACTTATGTAGGATACGTAGTACACTAATACACAAAATAAGTTCCGTCCGTCCGCGCAACTGTGGTGAGGCGAGCGGTCGTAAGTTGGAGAGCATACCAGAAAACATAAAAGTCTGGCGATTCACGAATCTTTATCTATGAAAATTACCACAATGGGGTACTTATATGGTACTGAAAATTAGATATTTAACACTATAAACATAATGTTGGGTCTAAAACAATGATAAAAATACAAATTTTATTTAAAAAAATTATGTTTTTTAGTAAATTAAAAAGAAATTTTACTGTGACGTCACTATTTTGCATTGAACATATGGGAACTTTCTACGTCACACCACATTTTCATTAATTATTTTTGGGCTTGTTAATAAATTTTTTGTAAAAATAAAAAATACGGGTCCCAAAGTTTCTTCTTTCTTCTTCAAAAATATTCAAATAAAATTTACTAGACGAAATGGATATTAGAAATTATTTCAAAATACAAAAATTTCTGTTAATAAAATGTTTATTATGATTTTCTTTTTTAAATAAATTTTGCCCCCCCCTTGCAAAAATTCCTGTGGACGCCCATGCTCATCTTCGCTTATCTTAATTGGTCCCAGTATCGCTCTTAATATTTTCCGTTCTATTACTCTCAGTTGTTCCTTTTCTTTTTTTGTCAGTGTTAACGTCTCCGCATCATATAGAAGCAACGGTCAAAGTTATAATAAAGTGATAATTATTGTTATTTTTGATAGATTTATTACCTTTTTAAATTCTTTATATTAACTTCACCGTCTTGTCTACGTACGTACGTACGTAGGTACGTACGGCAAAAAAACAAAAGTCAAAAATGACCCACTTCCCGGGATCCTATCGAGCTGAAATTTTGGAAATAGACTTTTGTCACCTAACAATGCACTTTGGCACAAGAAAAAATCTGATGTGGCCAGCACAAGACCTCCCGCCATACCCCAAACTTATTTCCCCATATCCAATCAATCTGAACTTTGGTACATAGACTCGTTGTGACGAAACATTTACTTTGGCACAAGAAAAAATCTGATGTGGCCAGCACAAGACCTCCCGCCATACCCATTTCCCCATATCCAATCAATCTGAAATTTGGTAGATACATAGGCTCGTTGTGACCAAACATTTACTTTGGCACAAGAAAAAATCTGATTTGGCCAGCACAAGACCTTCCGCCATACTCTTTTTAACTCTTTCTTGAAACACACTATCTAAGAAAGAGTTACAATGAAAACAAAAATATAAATAAATATCGATCGCGTCTCATAAATAAAGGATTTATAGTCAAAAACTTTGTTTTTACGGGTTCATTTTTTATCGTAATGAAAATGTAACAACATTAAAACCATGAGTAGATTTTTTGTTCGTGTAAGATCGTTTTTTGTCGTTTGACTACGGAATGGACGACGGTCCTTGTCATGGCGGTGAACCTATGTTCTCAGAGCCGGTGAAGTCACACCGTCATACACGGCAGCGTTTTTCGCGGCACCTATTTTTTTAACTTTATGAATTTTTTTCTGGCTTATTAGCAACTTTTTGGCAAAAATAAAAAATACGGGTCTAATATTTTAATGTATAAATTAACATATAAAAAAAACAAAAAAATCGTTGAAACCCCCCATTAGTGTATAAATGTAAAATTTGAAAAAACATAATTTTACGGTACGTATAATACATAAACGTATAAAATGTATAAAACATGCAATTTTATACGTCAACGTACTATACAGTATTATGCATACCTACGTATTATACTATTTTATAGGTACATTTTGTTTTATACGTTCCCATATCTGATTGTAACAGTCGTGTGGAATACAAAACTTTATTCAATACCTACCTCTTTAAAATATGGCGAATATTTTGTATTTGACAATTATTATATATTATATTATGTAAGTTTTCCCGACAGCGTGGTCTAGCGTGTTAGCTGGATCGCCGGCTAACGTGCTGTGACGTCAGTCAACGTGAGATCGATGGTTCGAGTCTCCGTCGGGCGACAATGTGTGATTTGTCGTAAAACTAAAAATGCCCAAGGTCTCGCAAGGTCTGGCATTCAATCACACTCGGGTGTTACAAGCTATCCACTTGTTCACCTTAAATGTAGTCCTGGTTGCACAAAGAATATCTCCGCTGCCGCTGTGGTTAAAACCACAGATCGCCGCACGGATTGAGATTCTGACTGCACCAAGATGAATGGGTAAATAGAGCAAGAGAATATGGAGAATATGGAGACTGATCCCCTCCGATAAAAGGATCTAGAAAGCTTCGTGAGAAGCGGCGCTACTCCGACGGGAGTGTTAAGCCACTATATATATATATATATATATATATATATATATATATATATATATATATATATATATATATATATATATATATATATATATATATATATATATATATATGTAAGTTTTATATACGAATAGTGTTCCACTTGCTACGATTCGATGTTAGTAACCACGTGTAGAATTTATTACTATGGTTATAGTGTTTTTTAAAATGAGAAAATCGTTTTCAATCAATATGGACAGCTTAACACAAAAATATTTTGGGCCTGATAGCACACTAATTAATAACTTTACACTTTTACAGTAACTTTGTCTAAAACAACAGTGAAAAAGTAAAGTATTGTAAATTTTAACACTTACAAGTAGTGTCTAAGCAGATCCACACTGGTTTTAGTGTTCGAATTTGTGTTTGTGTGTGTATTTAAACTTTTGTTGTTTTTATAGGTAGGTAGGTACATTAAAATTTAAATTGCAAAAATAAAAAAATTATTCAAAGTGCTTAGAGCTTTTAAAATTGTGGATTTGAAGCAACAACTCTGGAAAAGCCGACCATGTTTGTTTTTAGTATGAAGTTGCTAAAGTTGAATAAATTGTTGCGACTACGTACCATTTAACACATGAACTCTAACTGACGCGACGTCAGCATTTGACGGGCTACAGGAATATTTGCCAGAGTCGGATAAGTCTGCATGCTGAATGAGGAGGAAACTTGTAGTGACGTCACCCTTCTCGGTAATCACACTCACTCCACCTCTGTTGGAGTCGTAGCTAATAACCTGAAACATTCAACCCTCACATCAATAAATATCACATGCTACCACCTATAACAAATCAAATATGAAATTATGCTTACAGTTACATAGCAAACATATTGCAAATTTATAAACAAATCGAAATAACCCAGTAAATAATGAAAGAAAAGAAATATTTTTAAATCTGTTTCTTTTGAAAGATGGTATATATTATGTACGATTTAGTTGGAGACAGTGGTGGTTTTAAGATGGGTACGAATACGAATTGACAACATACTCCACATACATACAATTGTTGGGTATGGGCATTGAGATTCAAGGAAAGCGAACAAATTTTTCATTTTAATTACAAAAATATATAAATAAAATTAGTAATACTTAAAGCATATAAGCTGCTTGTTAAATTTCTTTGTTAACTCTCATATTTTTTTTGGTTTACGACATCAATTCTTATCTTGAAATTATTTATAGTAAAATATTTTTAGAGATGAGCAACTGCACATGAATTATTATTTCATGTGCATAAGGATGTACAGTAATGAAAGTTTCTACGACCAAGGTAGAAGTTTAATTGACTAATTATAAATCACTACCTTAGGCTAGATTCTGACATACCCAATTATAAGCATAAATGGCTAATTTAACTAAACCAGCACTCAATGTTCGCACATATAATTTAAAAAGGTATTTTTTGGCAGCGCTCGCTGGTTGGTTAATTTAGTACTTACCTACTTATAATTGGGTAGGTCTTAATCTAGTTTTATACTGCCAATTCGAAGTGCACAAAAGCTTTTATATTAGTGTAAACTTATATTCTGTTATATTCATATGTTTAAAAATATTCATATAGGTAATAAAATCTTGCTGAATCATATTCTTATTTTCAAATACCTTCCAAAGCCACAATTTTTAAAGGAATTTTTGGTTTCTCCGTAGGTTGCAATATTGCGAAAAAATGAATATTTAAAAAATCTTTGATACAACTTGAAATGTTTTTTTTTATTTGCGAAATTTTGATGCTATTATTTCTATAAGCACAACAAACCTTAAAAAACCTCGTTTTTGACAATTAAAAATAAAGTCCATTCTGCAAATCCAGAGACTCGAACCGCAGAAAATAACGGTTCAGGTTCGGTTCGCGATTCACTGTTCTATTATGGTTCGGTTTTGCTCCGGTTTTCATTTTTCTTTTTGAATTGAACCGGTTACCGGTTTTCAAAACAGCTGATCAAGTTCCGGTTTCGATATTGATTTATTAAATAAGAATCAATTCATTTAAATTTAGTAACAGTTTTGGACACATTTTTTTTAAATCAAACAAAATAAGACTAAACTGAAGAAAATACAATAATTTTCAATTTTTTTAGAATACCTAAGTATAACAAAAATATATTGCATTTTCTTCAGTGCTTTAAATCGTTCCGAACCAGTTCACAGCCATATTGGTTTCATGGGTTTATTAAAATATTTTTTAACGATTAAAGTTTTGTTCTGGGTTCACTAAAATGTAAAATAGCAGCGATTCGTTCCAGTTTTCGTTCCTTGCAAATGTATAATTTTTTACAATATATTAATATATATATTAATATATATATATATATATATATATATATATATATATATATATATATATATATACAGGCTGTTCATTTTAAGTGGCGCACCATTGCTAACTCGAGAACTATAAGAGATACGAAGTTGGTTAAATTAGCAAATAATTTCTATTTTATATGACTACTTTAATGAACGAAAAAATTTTTTTTAGACCAGTGGTTCTCAAACTACGTAGTGCAACTTTCTTATTTCAAATGGGGACCGGTTTTTTTATTTGATTCAGTATTTTTTTCTGAATTCAACGAGATATTAGTTTTATACCCTTGCATAACAAAAACATAAGAAAAACGCTATTGAAAATTTTGATAATTTAATTAAAATCTGATTGTTAGTGTTATGACAGAAAAAAATTGAATATTTTGTTTCATATTAATTGTTAGTGAAAAAGATACTAGTATACTACACTGATCAGACCAAATAAGGTCGAAACACGTGTCCGTAGTTACCGCCACCTTACACCCTACTGAGTGCTTAGTACCCTGAACTCGTACACTCAGTAGCGGTCCTGATCTCCTGATTAAAATCAAAGAATCTTTTTCATTACCAAATAACAATTAATATGAAACAAATATTCAATTGTTTTCTTCCATAGCACTCTTGTAACAATCAGATTTTAATTAAATTATCATAATTTTCAATAGCATTTTTCTCATGTTTTTGTTATGTCCGGGTATGAAACTAATATCTCGTTGAATTCAGAAAAAAATTCTGAATCGAATAAGCTAATAAAAAAAATAGGTCCTCATTTGAAATAAGAAAGTTGCACCCCGTAGTTGAAGAACCACTGGTCTAATTTTTTTTTGTTTCGTTCATTAAAGTAGTCATATAAAATGGAAATTGTTTGCTAATTTAACCAACTTCGTATCTCTTATACTTCTCGAGATAGCAATGGTGCGCCACTTAAAATGAACACCTGTATATATATATATATATATATATATATATATATATATATATATATATATAGTAAATCTTGAGTTCTTTATATATATATATATATATATATATATATATATATATATATATATATATAAAAAGAACTCAAGATTTACTATATATATATATATATATATATATATATATATATATATATATATATATATATATATATATATATAGTAAATCTTGAGTTCTTTTTATATATATATATATATATATATATATATATATATATATATATATATATATTTGATTTGAATCAAACAAACCCGATGAGGATTCAACATCACGACACCAAAAACATGGAAGAAGTGGACAAACTATATCACAGGTTAAGGAAACAAGTACTTAATATTGAAATTAACGCTACTATTAGACAACTTAGCAAACTCCATTCTAACATGCAACAATTTGAAAATGAAATTTTACATTTAACACCTAAATGCACATTTGATAACTTTGCAACACGACAAAAAATTAGTTACAACACAACCGGCATTTTAATAAAATTAAACTCAAAAATCAAAATAAATTACAACAACTTATTTCAATTCAAAACAGCGTTATACATACACAACCTAAATGGTTCAAAAACTTAAGTAGCAAACAAATACCTACAGAGGTTCAAACTTTATTAAGCCTTGGACCTAAATTTTGCATAAAACCAACATCAAACCAAGTTTGTGTACGTAAGATGCTGAGTGACATTGAATACATAATTTCAGATTTTGATGAAAATAAGAAAAATGTGTGCAGGGCTCAAATCACCAACGTTTTAACTAATTTTCTACACAAAAATACTCAAAATAATTACATAAACTACTTATTGAATAACACTAAAAAATTCCTGTCTGAAAATAATGATTTGATAGTAGTACAATCTGATAAAGGCAACGTAACTTGTGTCATGGATAAGGATGCATACCATTCTAAGTCTTTGGACATATTGTCTGACCAAAATTCATACAAACAACTGAATAATGATCCAACGTGCGCTTATCAACAAAAAGCTAATAAAATTATTAGCAACTTAAAGTCTAAAAACAAAATCAATCCAGAATTAGCTAGAACTTTAAAAATTTATAAGGCAGTTGCTCCAAAATATTACGGACAACCGAAAATACATAAGGCAACGTTAAGCTTGCGTCCAATTATAGCCTCCATGGATGCACCTAACAGCAAAATTGCTCAATTTCTTACGGACTTCTTAACATTGGCTTATGATAAAAATAACAACTATTACATAAAAGATTCGTTTGACTTTGCAGATTTTATTAATGAATTCAAAATTCCAGAAAATTATATCCTGATAAGTTTGGACGTTGTCTCGTTGTTCAGCAACATTTCGGTTCAGTTGGCGATTGAGAGTATTACCACCAAATGGGAAGACATTCGCAGTTACACACCTCTCAATAAAAAGGATTTTATTGATCTAATTAAATTTGTGTTCGACACGAGTTACTGTACATATGATGGTATGTTCTATAAACAACTTCTTGGAAGTCCGATGGGTGCAATTATAAGCCCCATAATTGCTCAATACGTGATGGATGCACTCCTTGATGAGTGTATTCCTAAACTGGATTATGAGATACCTTTTTTAAAGAAGTTTGTAGACGACATTGTTTGTGCAGTGCCCGTTGGTGAAACACAAAATATACTGCAAATATTTAATTCGTTTAGCCCATTATTACAATTCACCATTGAATTTGAACAAAATATGTGCCTACCTTTCCTAGATACAATAATTAGTAGAGATCAAAGTGGTTTACTTACACTAGACTGGTACGTCAAACCAATTGCATCTGGGAGGTACATACATTACAAATCCCAACAACCAAAACAAATGAAAATAAATGTAATACTAGGGCTAAAAAATAGAATTCTACGTATATCACACCACCAACATCATCATAAAAATCTAATTAAGTTGAGAGATGTGTTACTGCAAAATGCTTACCCAAAAAATTTGATTAACAATTTACTTTTCAATGTCACTCAAAATAATCAACCAACAACCCGGGTTGTTGCTGAACAAGAGACAAACCAGCGTATAAAGTATGCATCCTTACCTTATATCGAAGAGTTAACACCGAAAATTCAAAAAATATTACATGACGATTCAGTAAAAATTGCCAATAGAAGTTGTACGACTGTCAAATCGGTCTTTTCAAAATTAAAAACCCCAACACCAGTTCAATTACAATCTAACGTAGTTTATTGTATACCATGTAATGACTGCGATTTATGTTATGTAGGTCAAACGTGTAACCACCTAAAAAGTAGAATTATTTCACATAAAAGTGATTGTCGCTTAAAACCACATAGCAGTGCTTTAGCGGAACATCACCACAGCACCAAACATAATATTGCATACGAACAAGCCAGTATTTTAGATGTGGAAAAAAATATCATTAAACGTACTTTCCTAGAGATGTACCACATAAATAATAAAACTAACACTATGAATAAAAGAACAGACGTTGATGGTTTGAGCCAGATATACATTTATTTATTAAAATTAACCGAATCTAAAAACATTCACAATACATCAATTCAAAATGTACAAAATGATGGAGTTGGTTAAAGTTGCTCCTTGGCGGTTTTAATTTCAAAATTTTTTCTAAACTGTTCCTTTTCAACCTAGTGACAGTTCCTGTAACTACGTATTCTTTGTTGTCTAAATATCAAGAAGAAGTTTTCTTCCAGTTAAAAACGCGGCAAAAACTGGTAGCCATTACTTGACATACATTTTTCAGTGATCGAACACCTGATCACGCAGTTACCGTCCTACCATTTTTTTGTGGCAAATATTCTCAAAATTATTTTGTTTGATCTTAACTAGTACAAAATTTGTTCTATTGTTAATATAATGTGTTTTTTACCAATGTTGAAGACATTTGTCAAAATTCTAATATACATCAGATGCTTTTCTTAAACTAACCTCAACACTATGTAAGTCTGAGATTACACTATAAAATTTTGTATAAAATTTTTATTATAATATCAACATTGTTACAGTGTCCTGATGAAGATTTAAAATAAATCGAAAGCTTGACAAATTCTAAAGAGTCTACTTTAAATTTTTGGCCAACTTTTGACTGTCACACCCACTACTCTTGCTTCCTTATATATATATATATATATATATATATATATATATATATATATATATATATATATATATATATATATATATATAGATAAAAAATTTAATTTTTTTAGGATAGGTATAAAAAATTCAAAGATTTTTATACCCCAAAATGGATTCGATTAATATAATGTTTTTTTATGACTGAATCATAAAAAATCATAATATAGGTTCATCATATACGTAAAATTAACAATAATATTGTAGGTATAAAGCCGCATCCTCATTACGGTCGACACTGTCGATCGCCAAAGTCGATCCACAATGTTGCTGTAGTGACTACATCTATTTTAAATATCGAATGAGGTGTACTCACTTCAGCAACATTGTTGATCGACTTTTTAGATCGGCAATGTCGACCGTAATGGGGATGCGGCTTAACACTTTTGAAGGTAGTGGTAATTATGTAATAAAATTAGTTTTATTTAGCATAGAATTAATAGGTACTACATGAAAATTTAATTTATTATAGTATAGGTAATGTTTTGTGCCAGTTGTATCACAGTTTTTTTGATTACTTTGTTTATTAATTTGATAAAATAAAATTAATGAACCTGTAGTTACATTAAATACAAATAATACCTATCCAAATGCGGCAAATCCTCATGGGAATAAATTTGTTATTTATGAAGCGAGACACGCAACCAAAAATATGATAATTCTGATGAAATTATTTATGATTTCATTTATTAATAGTGACGTCAGAAATAAAATCACATTTAGTACGCATCTGATCAACTGTAACTAATAAACAAACGAATTATGCTTAGATGGTTGTCCAGTCATATTAGTAAAAACATGGGAACAAATTCGAGTAAAGCTAATTTTTGTATATATTGTATATATGACTTAGTATAGTATCCTCATAAAATGCCCCGAGTTTCCGCGCCCGGGAACTCCCTCAAAATGGCGTCTGAAAGTCGCCATTTTGAAATGCCGACATACCACTAGAAAAAAGCTTATATCTTCTGAACCGCTTGTCGAATTTTGTTGAAACTAACTCCATTAGAAAGAACACAATTTTGTATTGGAATATGTAATCAAATTTAGATTTTACTTATATTTGAATACAATTATTTAAAAATTGTTTATCAATTAAAAAAAATTACTTTCAAATGATTATATCTTCAAAATAACTTATTTTAGACAAAAATGTTTCAAATAAATGTTATAGCAAATTTAATAAGCTTTCGATTGATATATAGAAACATACGATTTGATAAATAAATAGCTACTATTATTTAACGTGAGCGACACGAACTTTTTCCCCTATACCGCATTGTTATTGTCAGCTTATAGTCCAGTCAACGAAAGGGTTGTAGAGGACATGGACAATTTTTCTCTTGAGGAATGTGTTAGGGGTAGTTAGGGGGTAAAAATACTAAAAGTCCCCACCCCTACCCCCGCCGCTTCACTGTGAGAGGGGGTGGAAAAGTTACTTTTTCTGTTTTTCGCTTATAACGCGAAAACGGTGCATCGTACGCCGATGATAAGTAAATTAGTAAATTTTAAGGTTTTAAGAATATAAATTTTCAGGTCTATATCGAAAAATAAAAAACCTTTTATAAAAATGAAAAACATGAAATTAAATTTTGTCCAAATTTTAATAAAAATTTCAATATAATTTTAATAAAACTTTTGACTTCCGGTTTCTTTTATCAACTTTTAAGAACAATTCTCTATAAGTTATATTATTTTAATATTTTGTTGAGGGCCTTTGTTAAGCCAAAATTTAAAGTTTTTCTTCAAGAGAAAATTGAGAAATTTTAGTTTTTAATTTTTTTTTTGTTTAATGTTCTGTAGTTTCTGAACGAATAAATAGTTTGCCATCCGGTTTCTTTAATAAAATTCTCCGAACAATTTGAGTTTTTCAAAATTTATTTTGTGTTTATTGACCTGTAGTTTCTAAACAAATAAAAATTTTGACATCCGGTTTCTTTTATTAAATTCTCCAAACAATTCTCTATAAAGTAGATTATTTTAATTTTTTTGAAGGCCTTAGTAAAGCCAAAATTTTAAGATTTTCGCCCCGGGAAAATTCAGAAATTTTAGTTGTTAAAATTTATTTTGTGTTTAATGACCTGTAGTCATCCCTCTTTTGTTGATATTCTTATAATGAAATATTTTATTGTTGCATCTGATTTGGTATAATATTTTGCATATTTTAAGATTTAAGATTTAAGGTTTTTTATTTTTCGAAATAGACCTGAAAATTTATATTCTTAAAACCTTAAAATTCGTTCCAGATTTTCAAATTTAAAAATTATTAACGTATGAATTAATTAATTATTCAAATTGCTACAACCACAATTTTCGAACCGTAGGTAAGATTTACATTAAATTCCAGTTTTCAAATACATAAATAACGATAATAACAGATAAAGACAGTTTTCTTGAAAAATCGCGATATTTATCAAAAAAATTCAAATTGCTGTAACTTCTGACCTGTCGAAGATAAAGTAGTATATATTACATATTGTTGAAGGAAATTTAATACTCTACAATTTTCTCTTGTCCAACTTTTCTGATAAATATAAAGCTGAGGTGTTAGAAGGACAAGTTTGACGAGAAATGTAAGGTAAAAAAATGTATTTCGGAAATTATCAATTTTTGCTGGCAAATATCTTGGAATCTATAACACCCAGGAAGATAAAGTATGAAACCATCTTGTAGAAAATTTAATTATCTTTTAATTTGCTAATTTATTTATCATCGTACGATGCACCGATTTCGCGAATAAGCGAAAAACAGAAAAAAGGGACCTTTCCACCCCCTCCCCCCGCGAAGCGGCAGGGGTAGGGGTGGGGACTTTTAATATTTTTACCCCCTAACTACCACCAACACATTCCTCAAGAGAAAAATTCTCTACCCCCTCCATGTCCTCTACAACCCTTTCGTTGACTGGACTATAAGCTGACAATAACAATGCGGTATAGGGGAAAAACTTCGTGTCGCTCACGTAAATAATCTTAAAGTAGCTATTTATTTATCAAATCGTATGTTTCTATATATCAATCGAAAGCTTATTAAATTTTCCATAACATTTATTTGAAACATTTTTGTCTAAAATAAGTTATTTTGAAGATATAATCATTTGAAAGTAATTTTTTTTAAATTGATAAACAATTTTTAACTTTTAAGTTAAATAATTGTATTCAAATATAAGTAAAATCTAAATTTGATTACATATTCCAATACAAAATTTCGTGTTCTTTCTAATGGAGTCAGTTTCAACAAAATCCGACAAGCGGTTCAGAAGATATAAGCTTTTTTCTAGTGGTATGTCGGCATTTCAAAATGGCGACTTTCAGACGCCATTTTGAGAAGGTTCCCGAGCGCGGAAACTCGAGGCATTTTATGAGGATACTATACTAAGTCATATATACAATATATACAAAAATTAGTTTCACGCGAATTTGTTCCGGAATTTGCCCGATTTGCTGCTAATTTGATTGGACTCAGTACTCAGCAGTTAACATTAGTACGCAAAATATCAGTTTACGTAATAATTTGTCATTTGTCAGTAAACTAAACAAATAGGTATTTAATTTTAATATCCACGTTATTTAATCACCATATTATGTGTGTAGTGTTCTCTAATGTATATAGGTCATTTATGTTACAGTGCATCTAAAAATTATATTCAAACTAGAAATTTATTATTTATTATAGATAATACAAGCTGTATTATATCCTCTAATAGGTCCATACGTTAAGAGTATGTATACAGGATGTTTCATAACTTGAGGTACATATTGTAATGGCATGTACTATTTAACGTATTGATTTTCTAAATTCCTATAAATAAGGGTAGTTTACTTCAGGAGAACATTTTTAATAGGTACCACTAAATACTATTTATTTTGAATAAAGACAGAGTTATGTGGCCGGCTACTTGAAACTAAATTCAATTATTATATTATGCAAACATGGTTATTAATTAGATCTACTAACTAATTAATAACCATATTATGCACCTATGGGTACCTATTCAACCAGTGACCCAAAACTGTTTCCATCGCAAACCTCAAAAATTAATTCTCGAATTTTGAAAAACGTCTAGTTCTATGTGCCATTCTAATATGTACCCCCATGAAATATAATATAATATAGAACAAGTATTACCAAATATTAAAAATTAAATGTCTGGTATTTCATGTTGCTTGTTGCATATTTTTAAAATATTAATTATAACTAAATCTAAACATTTATTGATTACTATTTTTTCAATTTAAAAAAAAAATTACAATTCAGCTTTTCAGCAGGAAAATCAATTCCCAATAATAGAGAAGCTCTAGATAACCACACAATGTAGAGTAAAAACATTATATAAAACAAGTAATTACATAATAATAATTAAATACTTGTGGTTGGACTTTAATAATTACATACTGAATAATAAATTTTGAACGAGAATATTAAATAATTATTATTAAAATTTGCAATATGCAATCATATAACGGCGTTATTGTACAGGTTGCAAACAATGCACAAAATTTCTACTGAAGAACCAAAAAAACAGTTATCTTTATGCGAATTAACTGTAATATAGTTCTTCTAGCTCATGTATTTGTAAATAATTATTCGGCAATGACAATCAGGGCAGAGAACAGGTGAGAAGTGTATTTCTGTGACTTTAATGCTTAGTGCTACAAGGGAATGAAATTTTGTATATTTAAGCTTCAAAATAATTTTTTGCTAATATAAAAGTCAACATGTCTCATCAAAAGCAGTTACTTTTAGAAATTACTATTACATTCAAACTTTAATTTTTTACATTTTACACAAGTTAAATAGGTAATGAAAAAAAATAGTGGAACATAGGATATTACAAAAATTCTATTAGGTATCAAATTCTCAAGCCGATAAAAAAGCCGATAAAATATTATTGTTTAAATTAGAACGATATGCATTTTGTATGAAAAATAAATTAAAACTTTATTTTTAACAAAGCCGATAAAATATTATTGTTTAAATTAGAACGATATGCATTTTGTATGAAAAATAAATTAAAACTTTATTTTTATAGGTTTTGAAGCATTTTTATTCGCTAAATTAAAGGACTTCTAAAGGATACAGCTCATTCCACCGTGCAAATTAATTTAACAAAAGCTTGAAATTTGAGTTTCATAAATTGTCGTAGGTAGGTACGTAGTACGTAGCAATAATAAGGTTTTCCTGTTTACCAATTAGCTTACATATTTTTAAGTAGGTAATAGCTTTTGTAATATGTCACTAACTCATCTTATCATCACTAAAACAAAAAATCTGCTGTGTCCACCACAGTACTTCCCCGACTATAAGTTTTAATAACTTACTTTCGTAACGCCGTTAATTTTATTCAGCAAAATTTAAATAAATTTATCTTTTTTTTCCCAAACTATTTAAGTTGATACCAACTTCGGCATAATTTAAATACCATGTAAAAAAATCAGATACTTATTCACTAATAACTCACATTAGAAAATTTTAACCCGTCACAATACCTTATACTCGAATAGAATATAATGCGGGAAGTAAAAACAACTGACCATTGTTTAAATGATGTTATTGATTCAACGACTAATTTTTTTCCCAGAGAATTTTAATTTGATAATACACTTGAACAAATTTGAATAATTTTTTGAGAAACAATAATTGATTATCGCATAAATGTCATTTTTTACATTTTTACTAAACTTATCTCCCCGAGAGCTTTAAATTGACACCAAACTCGGTATAATTTGAAGAATGTATAATAAAAAAATTGACGATCAGTTAAATGTTATTTTTATTTTTCTACTAGAATATTTTCCCCGAAAGCTTTAATTTGATACCACACACGACAGTATTTTAATAAGAATAAAATAAGTTATGTTTATAAAGTTGGTACTACTGGCTGAATAAAAAAAATTTGAATAATTTTTTGAGAAACAATTGAAAATCGCATTAATGTCATTTTTTACATTTTTACAAAACTTATCTCCCCGAGCGATTTAAATTGACACCAAACTCGATATAATTTGAATAATTTATAAAAAAAAAACTATTGACGATCATTTAAATGTTATTTTTGTTTTTCTACTAGAATTATTTTCCCAAGACCTTTAATTTGATACCACACACGATAGTATTTTGATAAAAAAAAGTTTTGTTTTTAAAGTTGGTACCACTGGTTGAATAAAGCTCATTAACGAACTTGAAGTCAGATTTTGGCTCAAGATCTTAAATATAAAATTTCAGTCCAAAATTCCAACTCGTTTTTAAGTTATCCAACATCCAGAGGAAATAGAGGGAAGTATTGTAATCGTGATTTTTTGACAGTTCGAGATTTTGGTGAATCTTCACGTTTTAGACCCTACTGAACCCAAAAAACATAATTTTAAAAAAAGTCGGTCTGTGGGTCTGTCGGTCTGTCTGGATGTTGCATAACTTAAAAACGCGTTGGAATTTTGGACTGAAATTTTATATTTAAGATCTTGAGCCAAATTCTGACTTCAAGTTCGTTAATGAGTTTTATTCAACCAGTGGTACCAACTTTATAAACAAAACTTTTTTATTTTTATCAAAATACGTCAATTGTTTTTTTTTTATAAATTATTCAAATTATACCGAGTTTGGTGTCAATTTAAATCGCTCGGGGAGATAAGTTTTGTAAAAATGTAAAATATGACATTAATGCGATTTTCAATTGTTTCTGAAAAAATTATTCAAATTTTTTTATTCAACCAGTGGTACCAACTTTATAAACATAACTTATTTTATTTTTATTAAAATACTATCGTGTGTGGTATCTAATTAAAGCTCTCGGGAAAAATAATTCTAGTAGAAAAATAAAAATTACATTTAACTGATCGTCAATTTTTTTATTATACGTTATCCAAATTATAGTTTGGTGTCAATTTAAAGCTCTCGGGAAGATAAGTGTAGTAAAAATGTAAAAAATCAATTATTGTTTCTCAAAAAATTATTCAAATTTGTTCAAATGTATTATTAAATTAAAGTTTTCTGGGAAAAAAATTAACCGAAGAATCAATAACATCATTTAAACAATGAACAGTTGTTTTTACTTCTCGCATTATATTCTATAAGGGTATAAGGTATTGTGAATAAGTAGGTATCAGATTTTTTATATGTTATTTAAATTATGCCGAAGTTGTCATCAACTTAAATATATAGTTTGGGAAAAAAAAGATAAATTTATTTAAATTTTGCTGAATAAAGCATAAAATTAACGGCGTAACGAAAGTAAGTTATTAAAACTTATAGTCGGGGAAGTACTGTGGTGGACACAGCAGATTTTTTTGATCTGTGCCTATGCTTTAAATAGTTTTGTATGTATCTAAGATACTACGGTACAAGTAAGTTGTTTACGGCCGAGACGTTTAGCTGGGGTACGAATTACTTCATTGAACAAAAATAATTGTGTTCAATAGATGTCAAATAAATGTAACATATTATAGCTATTAATATAACAAGAATATTATGCGATTTATAATACCGAGGATGTTGCTAAGCGACCAGGTGAAACTGAGTCTCTTTGAACATCCAATGGGGCTTAAATCGCATACATTCGCGTTATATTCAAAGCTTAATCGTATCATCATCAACGACAGTAATGTTAAAACAAATCAACAATTTTAACTGTCAATTAGTTGACAGTTTGCATATTATTGAAGGTTTTCATATTACACTGCTCAAAACAAAAATCGAGCCACTTGGCCGAACCAAGAAAATGCCTGTTTTTAAAATGTGGGGCATTTCTTTCAGGGACGTGTTAACCAAAATCTGGAAATTCCCTCTGGAGATACATTCCTCCTCTACGTTCTCCAAAAATCCCGAAGAGATTCGCTCCCCCCGACCCCCTGAAAAATCGCTTTATGTGATGTCATGTTTGAGCAACGAAAAATCTCAAAGTTTGAAGGCTTGTAGCTCCAAAAAATCCTACTTAAGGGGGTTGTTCGACTCGATTGTCACAAAATCCTATCAATTTCCTTTTCAGAGCTGAAAATTTCGTCCTTATTGGTGAAGAATTGAGTGAGTTATCGCGTTACGTAAGATCGTAACAAATGAATTATAAGTAGTATCTAAGGTATTATTTTAATTTAATTTTAATTTTATTGAATCAATCCAACAGGACACAAGATCCCAATTACAGGACGATTATAAAAATAAAATTACAATATGATTACAAAAAATATAAGTACAATCTAAAGGAAACAATAGATGCTAAGGCAAATTGCGCTTCCTGCTCTTTTAACTTCATGTCCAGGCGTTCTAGGACTTTGGCGACTAAGTTATCGATGAAAGTAGTGCTGGAGAGCAGAGAAGTCACTGTTTCACTTATAATCGCACTTACTAATGTATTATGTTGTTTATAATTATTAATAAATGTTGCATATTAAAAGGTAATAACAGTAATAACGATTAAGTAACATATTTATAACATAATTAGGTTACCTAGCAATGAACTGTTATAGGATATTAATATTTACTTTAATGGGTTGGGATCCGATAATTCTATTATATTATTTAAAAAAAATTAATTTCCTTTATATCAGCAGGGCTGTTATAAGATATTTGGCGCCCGTGGGCTATTTATAATAATGCGCCCCTCTTCTTGAAAAATCAAGGGGGAGGAAGTCGTGATTTACTATAGCTTCAGATTTAAAAGTCAAAATAATACCAATAAATAAATAAAAATATATAGGTAACTCATACAAAATTCACATAAACTATGTAAGTATGAACAAAATATTTAAAAAATCACTATTTTTGGACCCTTACCCAAAGACGAGCGTTGATAATTTTTATTCATTTTTTCAAGTGCTGAAAATAGTACATTATGATACAAGTGTATTAAGTAAGCTTTTAAAGTACGTACGACGAGTTTAGGAGCACGACGCGAAGCGGAGTAATTTTAATGTCGCTAGTGTTTTATATGCACTTAGTGTTACACGCTATTTTTTATTATACCTGCACCCTAAATTGAAAAATATAGCTGGAAAACAGTATTTTAATTTCGATTTATTTTATAAAGTAGTCTGTGTGATATGTCAAAATATCGTTACCTAGAAGATTGGTTACAATTTTCCAACAATTTTCATTATTGTTGTTTAGCACCTTATACACGCATTTCCGTGTTTTTAAACACTGATTATGATGCATGTTTAATAAGAAAGATCTTTCATCACTGCAATTTGAAGTAGCAACTTTCAAAATGCGTATTGCATTGCATTATTGCATTTGAATTAATCATTGTCCTCAACTAAGTCAAAATTTGCCATCCCAAAAACCTGGCGCCCCGGGGCTATATCCCATTTAGCCCTATGGTTAAGATCTTGTATCCAGCTCCTGAAGAATTTTTTTTGTAATTAATGATGTAATAAAATTAATATAACGAATAAAAATAAAATAGGAGCCAAACTGCGTACTGCGTACCTACCTAATGCAAAATATTTCTGTTTGAAAATGTGCTGCAGTGGTAAAGTTTTGTTTGAGTGTATCATGCCTATGCCGGTATATTACGCGCTCCGCGGCTTTTTTATTTTGATTGTTACGGTGCAAGTTAGTAACGTACGCTGCTAAAGACATAACCTTACTGGGATGAATTTTACTGTCTATTTACTGGCCTGGTACCCGCGGTAGCTGGTAGTACGACCATCATATGAAAGGGCTTACAAATATAGTACTTATGGACAGACGAACAGTTAAAACACGTAACACAGGCACCGGCAAATAACGCACATTAACTTGCATTAGCCTTCGAATGTAATAAACTGAAACATCCTGTACTTCTTAATTTACGTTGAGCACGTCTCGTAACATAGTAATGAAAACCTACCCTCGTACTGCCGCACTGGATAGAGTAGAACAGTGTGGGTCTAGTTCCACCGAATGTTTTACCAAAATGATTTTTTTAGATTGTTTTTTTTGTATAAGAAAAGTTTGTTGTGGTTTATTACGAAGTTTATACTAGGGAAATTCCCTTTTGAAATATTAACATGTATACTTTGTGTGCCTCTAACAAACTTCTGCGATAGTCTACTCAAAATTTGTTTTTAGTGTGTCTAAAATTATTGTATTTTCACGTTTTTTCAACTGTAAATAAAAATTAGCTACGATATAACTTCTATTTTTATAGCCATTTTATAATTTAAACACAGCACTAATTTGATTAGAATTGGAATAGTCAACTGGGTAGTGTAATGTAATTTGATTGCTGGAACTTCAATGATTGTCCTTCTAGTGACTTTCACCGCAGAATTACTTACTCATTTACACTTGACATTATTACAATCTCAGTCAGGGTCGGATACGAGTTTCAATACCGGCCCGGGAAAATAGTTGCAGAAAGTGGCAAGATTTTAGCAATTTTATTGGGGTGCCAATATCGAAGTCTTTATATGAATTTGGAGTCAGGCTTATTTTAAAGAAATAAAATTCGGCGCAGGTGAATTTTTTTTTCATTCCAGATCAAATGCCTTATAATTAAAAGTAACATTTTAATGAGGGATATGCAGCTTCATGTTTTTCTCTCTTTCATGCGCAAAAATATTTTTTTTCTGTTAAATGAAAAAAAGACTTAAAATGGAACTTTTGAAAAAGAAAACTGACATGTCTCATTTAGTTAGAAAATATAGGTACTGAAAAATCCCACCGCTGACCACTCTCAAATAAAATTAAATCCCATTCGTAAATTAATAATTATATAAGAGAAATTTTGAAAAATCTCAGACTGAGCCGGGGCATGAACCCGGAACCTTTGAATCGCCGGTTCAACGCTCTACCAATTATAATTGAGCTACCAGTCCCTATAGTCCGAGAGCCAAGCGCTTCTATCCCGTCAAATTTCGGACCTAGGGAATCCGAATACACCCTTCTGGAAAAATTATATTATATTCAGAAATTTTTTCTCTATCTACTTACATATAAAAAGGAAAAAATCCGAATTTGCAAACAACCCGAAAAATGCATTTTCTTATTTTTTTAGAAATTAAAATTTTGGTGATGTTTTATCTTAAACTTGTAATTTTCTTTTATTTCAGATTCTCATTCTCACAATGTTTTTTCTTGTTTGATACAAAATATTAAATTTTGGAGTAAACTATAAAACCATCGCCAATCTGAAAAAGAGCAACTGATAAAATGTTCGGGACACTACTAGTAGTCCGGTTGGTAAGACCTTGCATTTTATGATTAAAGCATGCCACTTGACATAAGTGTTCTTTAGACTCTCCTTTACCGATCCAAAGATGGCCACGTAGGGGCTGCGTATTGCGAGTTGCATATGTAGATTTTTAGTTTTTTACGTTTACCTCGCAAACGGTTAAAATTACAAAAAAATAGTCAAATATAAAATTGTACAGCATAAAATTCTCTATAATAAAGGTCATTATCGATTTTCATGTTAGTAGTACAGTTTTCAAGAAAAACGAGAAAATGTATTTTGGTAATACAAAGCTAATTAAATCAAGCTATAATTTCGTTTTATTGCGCAAAAACAGCTCTAACTTTTTAACAAATTCAAAAAACGACTTCCGGTTTGAAAAATATTTTTTCTAAACTTTAAAAGCCCTACTTTAGCCACAGTTAAAAAAAAAGAAACAAAGAAATTTTTGTATTTTAAATTTTTTTTGTGTTTAATCAACTCTAATTTCTGTACGGATGAAGATATCGACTTCCGGCTTGCGAAGTTGGATTCCTTATTAAATATTACGTAAGATACATTATATTAAATTTTTTGTAAGGCCCTTGATAACCCAAAATTTAATTATTATCTTTTAGTGAAAATTGCAAAAATTGAAAAGAGAAAATCTCTATTAAGATGGGTCATAGCCAAGTATGAGCTCCATATGAAAATTTGAATTTGGTTTGAATTTCTCAAAATCTGTAGGAGATAAAAAAAATTTGAGGACTGCTGTGAATTCCTTATTAATAACTGCCTATAGACCGTGCAAATTAGAAACTTGTACTAATTCAAATAAACGAGTTATAGGTGAAAAACGAAATTGGCAAAATTTACATTTTTGCGTTTATCTAGCCACCTATGCATTTTTGTGGGAAAACAAAAACATTTCTAAAATGGTCCCCTAAAGGGGCAACTTTTGTCTAATTTAACCAACTTCGTATCTCTTATGGTTCTCGAGATCCCCATGCTTAACCAGTTTCATAGGACATCCCGTATAATTATATACTCGTATATAAATTACCAATTGAATTTGAAAGATTGTGTTAAGGCTGGTTTATAATGGATGTAACTGGTGACGTCTTCTGTGTTCTGTTAACATGAACTATAGGTATTTCTATGGTACGGTTATAATGACACTGGATTTGACGTTTACCTATACTGTAATAGTAAGGTTTGCAAACTTTTAAGAGAATTTCCTAGAGTATCACTATATAAAGAGTGTGGCCATAGACGCTATATTTCAAACAAGTAGCCATGGTTAAATACCTAAGAAATATGGAATTAATTGATGTTTAACTGCAACAATATGATATCAAAAAAATTGTTCAGTATCTAACTTTTTAACTCTTCATGTATTACCAAACATATAATTTTATTCAAATACAATTTTTGGTTTGACGTATAGCAGGTATATGGTATAGTTTTTATTTGTCTGAGAAAGTGAATATTGAAAGATCGACAACACGGAATAGGTAAGTAAAATTGTATTTGATAATGTATTTTCCTATAGACAATGTACAAGCTAATACATGGGAATCGTTTTTCAGTAAATATAAACAATTATGGATAAGACTAGGAATTAAATTAAAATAATATTTATTTTTAAAATTTGACGGAATCCACTGCGCATGAAATAGATACCTACCTATTATCGTGCTTTTTTTTAAAACTGATACTTATATCGATTAAATACTGAATAATTATTTGAAATGTAAAATATTATATTATTTTGAATTCAGAATCGTTTAAATTTTATTTTAGTAACGGTTTATCTGTCTTAATTCTGTCATTGAGAATAAACGAGAAACAGTAGAGAATTATTGCCACTTCTGGAGTAAAATTTTCAGAATTGAAGATTTCTTTTTAGAATTGATATGCAAGATCAGCAGATGCTCTAAAAACACCCGCAACAGAGAGTTTTTGTGTAAAGCTGCCCTGGCTGTGTCTGTGGAGATTTGCCACTACGACCTACTTCTAAGTGTCAAAGCAAATGCTTATACTTTGCCTCAACGATGTGTAACATAAAATTTCAAATAGATTGGAAGTCAAAGATAATGAAGTTTTTGTCACATTTCCGTAAGGTATAAGTAATAACAGTGTTTTTTTTTAACAACCCCATTGAAATCGTACCTAAATTGTTTTTATTTAATTTATTTCCTTACTCCACCGAAAGGATAGTAGGTATTCTAGTTATTTTTGTTAATTTTTTTATGTAGGATGAGTCTCTACTTCAGGAAAAATATGTAAGGTTATATAATATATTTCGTACTGAGCATGGAATACAAAGATTTTTTTAAAAATTTGCAAAAGAAAGGATAATTTTTTCATGTATTATATATCCTTATATTTAGAGTAGGTACATATACACCTGTACATTGTAAATTCATTTTTAGGAATTTCAAACATTCTCTTTAAAATTGAAGGAATATATTTATAGTTAAATTAATTGAATATTAGGAACAACAATAACTAAGTTTAAAATCCAAAGTCCTAATATCTAAATTGATACTTTTTAAAAAGTTTTAATTGTATTAACATTGTAGTCCTTGATGAAATTATCAAAACTCTACCAACATTTTTAAAAGTAGGTATCAAAGGAAAATATTACATGAAAGTAATTTAAAAGTAACTTCATTAAAGCCAGCAATAATTTTTTGAAACGCTCAGGCAATATTGGTGTTCGTCATTGTATGGGAGATGAAGTGATAATAATACCTACTGCAACACCAGTAAATCAAATAAACATTACAGCTTCCAAACCGGAACTATAATTGAACTATGATCATATGGTTGAGTATCCGAGCATCTGTGTCTCTTGATTTGCGCTTGCATTGAATCCCGGTATTGTGTACTTGGAATGTTATTGAAGGCTGTCCATTAGGTTACATCCGGTGATACGACCCATTTATATAAGAATGCTTTATTATCTGTGCAAATTGCTAACTTAGTGTTTTTCAAGAAGTGGGTACAGAGAAAATATAATAGAAACCGAGATAGAAACTAGAAACATAATGCATTCGGTTTATTATAATTCAATAACGCAATAGAGATGTTGTCTTACTACCAAACTGCATAAACACTTTATTTATTCAATAATACAATACATAGCTTTTTCATACTCCGGGAAAAATATTCAAGGGAATACATTACAATGATATACTGAAACTAATAACCAGGGGCGGATGGGCTACTATCAACTCAAGTAATTTTTGCGGCCCAGACTTACTTGCATAGGCGTAGCCAAGAATTTTATTTGCGGAGGAGGGTCTTAGAATCAGTGATGTAGTTCTATTAAAATAGTACCGCGGCGCTGTTGTGTAGAGAAAAAAATGCGTAGTAATTTTTTTTGGGTTCAAGGTCAAACGCTGTTTCAGTCAAAGTTAAGTTTTTTCATCCAGGGAAAATTGCATAATATTTTACCCTCTTCTACGTATAAAAATTAAAATTAATAATAACTTTTAAAAATTAATGAAATAAATGTTTTATTTAAGCATTTAGATAATAGCTGGGGAGAGTTTAATCCCCAATCCCGCCCCTGAAAAAAAATTAGTTATTATGAAATTACTTTGGAGCTAGGGTGGAAAAATTGTTTCATTAGTGGGCCAAATGTAAAATCTGAAATCTGCATTTTAGAAATTAAAAAAAAAAATAATGCGCCGCAAGCGAATTTTTTTTAAGTTCAAGATCATAAAAAGGGTACTTTTTTTCATCATAATCATTACACTATAATACAGACGAAATGAAAATATTGTAATATACAATATTGACAAGTTATTAAATATTTAAACTTCAAACATGTAAGAATGCCTAGGTAGGTATCTATATTATTAATCTCCTTTATTAAAAGCAACAATAAATTTAAAAATATTAGATTAATTTTAGAATAGTTCTATAGCAAAAATTAAATTCGCGAGCCACATAAAAATGATCTTTTGTGTTACAATGTTGAATTTACGGATCCGGTCTTAATTTATTCTGAAGAACTGCATTAGAATATCTGCAATACTTATCTGTTATGTCAACAATACCAATTTAAAGATTTAAGTTTTATGAAAATTAAGTTTTTAGGTTTTATTATTTATAAAATTTAATAAATTGGCCATCAGTCTTCGACCAATCCCAACCGGCCCACGTGCAGCCGACCCACCGGGAAATTTCCCGGTATCCCGGTGGACAATTCCGCCTCTGGTAATAAGTATTCGTTTTGATTGCCTTCTGTGCGCTTTTTCAAACAAATTATGTGAATTACTGCTAAATACAGGCAGCACAAGAGCGCAGTGCATATAGATATAATTATTTACAGTACAACATAATTATATTATATATAGGTATATGTCGTCATATTAGCTATGTCAATTTAGAATTTGAAATAAAAAAGCGAAATGTACATAGAATGAAATGTAATAGTAAAATATGATATAATTTTATTTTTTCACTGTCAAGCCCGTCCTATTTTGATTATTAATAAAATAAAATATATAAATATACTATCGAAATAATTAAGAAAATTTTTAAAAGGGAAAGGCTAGTGTCAACTTAACCCTTCCTATCTTATTCTTTGAATCACGTGTAAATTAGAGCAGCGCAAAAATATTGGTGGAACAATAAAGCGTAAAACGAGAGCAAACTTAAGCTAATATAAAAAAATTAATTTTAACATGGAAGATCTAACTGTCAATGTAAACTTAAATAGTTAATTACAACTTTACTACACTCATATTTAAAGCAGAAGACTTGAATTATTCAGTGCAAATCCATATTAAAACTAGTCACGTGTGTAGTTTCTTAAAGGAGGTAACACTACCCGGCACAACGTCGAATATCTTGCGACTTCCATGTCTAGCAACTGATTTTCGGATTACGTTAATGCAGTGCACACGGCGCTGAATTGAAATGCGATGCAATTGGATTTCAAAACGGCAAAGAGTAGAAGAGGTTCTGCACTATCTGCACTAACTAGTGTTTTACATTTAATTGCTTGCAACTGTTACATTGTGTACTTATATACGATATTGGACTGTTTTTAATCCATTTGTTCTTGCTTTTCTTAGTTTTGATTTTCCGAACACATTCTAGAAAGCAAAAAATCTAATAATTATTTGTTTTCATAAAGTTTATTTTATTGAATTACATTTACTTTTTAACTAGTTACTGTAACGAACTATTTTTTATTTTGGGGAAGTTATAATATATTTAACAATAGAAGTTAGTATCAAAGAGGCGATGGCTTACATTTTTTTAAATTGATGCTAAGGGCATATCACGGTTATATTTTCAGGGGAAGTTATTATAAAAATTGGAAGAATTGCAATGCAAGCGATAATTTTTTGTTCAAGTTCAAATAGCCTTAAATTTAAGTTTTGAAGACGAAAAACAAAACACCATTTATATCTCTATTAGGGGGTCGGAAAACCACATAAAATTTAGTGTCATGGCTAAAAAATACAATATAATACGTATGTAATTAGTAATATTTCATTATACACAGTAAAAAATCCAAAGGTGGTTAAGGTTAAAAATGTTGTGGTTAAAACGTCCCGTGTTAAATCAACCACTGTACGTGTTGTATTTAACCAAATGCTGTGTTAAAATTTAACACTGTAGTTGTCTGTGTTACTAATACCTAGTGAGTGGTTAAATTTTACACCAAAACATTAAATTAACCAATTTAAAAGCTAAATTTCTTTATCTTGGTGTTAATTTTTACACAGAATGCGTGTTGTGTCCAAATTTTTGGGTAGAGAGGGTAAATATAAAACTCATGTTTAAGCTTTGTTGTTAACATCTTAGTATGTTTGAAACTAACTTAGAACATAGAACACACTCGCCAAAAAAATTATATAATGAGTGATTCAAATTCAAGAATAATTAGGGGCTAAGTCAAGTTGGCCCTACCACATAAATATTTATAAATAAAAATTATATTATCGGTTTGCGCTTGTATTGCGCTCTATCGCTCCACATATATTTTTTTTTGCGCTGCTCTACTTTTGCAGTAATTCAAAGAACAAGTTAGGAAGGGCCAAGTTGACATTAGCCTTTCCTTTATGAAAATTTTAAAATTTTCATAATTATTTCAATAGCTCTTCGTATGCGCTCTTTTGCGCCATAAATATAAAATTTTGCGCTAGCATACATTTTATGTTATTAACAATCAAAATTGGGAGGGCCAAGTTGACAACAAAAAAAAAGTTAATTGTTATTATATTTTTGTATTGCATTTTAATATAAATATCTTGCGCTCTATTGCTCCATAAATATTTTTTTTTGCGCTGCTCTTATTTAGTAGTAATTGGAAGAGTTAGTTAGGAAGGGCCAAATTGACGGTAGCCTTCCCTTTTGACTATTTAACAATTTTCATTATTGTATGAATGACCATTCATATGCGCTCTATTGCGCCAGTAAAATAAAATTTTGCGCTTTCACCAAATTCGTTTTATTAAAAATTTAATTTGGCAGGGCTAAGTTGACGAGAAAAAAAAATGTAATAATATTATTTTTTACTTTGGTATTAAATCTATTATGTATTGCGCTCTTTTGCTCCGTTCTTATTTTTTTTGCGCTTTGTTTATATAGCAGTAATTTACATAATTCATCCGAATAGGTAAAATCAAAGTCAGTAGATATAGGTTTCACTTATATATTCTTCTAATATTAAATTAATGGTCCTTGTATTATGTGGTATTAAAAAAAATACACTGGTTGCATTAAAATTGGAGTTATAAGGAATTTTTTTTAAAGCACTAAGTAAGAGAGTAATTCTGGCCGGAAACTGAGCTTCCCACAAAAAATTGCTTTTTACATTCCACCATACCTGTAAAGGGCGGGATTTCTGGAGGTCGGATAACTCAAATACGAATTACTCAAAAATGTTGATATTTGGTATTATACATTTGAATACAAATTGGAAGAGCTCATTAGATTTTGGTACCTACAAATATCTTCACTGGAAGTAATATTTTTTGAAGAGTGCAAAGATTAATTGTCAATTTTTTTTTATAAATTTGGATAAATAATATACCTAGTATTTATTTGTAATGACAATAAAGAGGAAAAGTTATTTGCAACTTACACGTTATCAAAAAATTGTCTTTATCTGGTAGCATTAAAGATAGAAAAATCTGACGTGGACACCACATAACTTCCTTGTACGCCTATTAAACTGTTCATACTTTTCTTAATAACTAAAATGTAGAATAATATAAAAATATAATAATCGTATTTGATTTATGCTCAAAATGCAAAAAAAAAATACCAAGGGTAAAGTGCCCTTTTGGCACGGACGATCGCAACCAAAAATATTAGGTGATCAACTAGATGCAACATGAGTCTCAAATAAAAAATTACAACTATGTACGACATACTGTTTTTGAATAATGCGAAAAATACCGAATAGCGCCCCTTTGGCTATAATGTTATTTGCAGACGTCAAAAATATACTTTGTTCGTAACTCTTGTTCCAATTTTTCAGAGGGTTCCGTATACTGCACTTTCACCTAGAAATTTAGTATTCAGCTCAATATACAAAAAATAATACTTTAACTTGCTCAAAATACGTTTATTCTCTGCTGAAAATAACGATTACTCAGTGACAGATGACAGAATGTTGACAACTACAACTGACAGTTTAGTGGCTGAGGCACGTGACAAACAATATAAAATGAAAAGTTACTAAGGTCATGAAAACACTCAGTTTTATATAAAATAATTAAATAAATATTCTGAGATTTATATTTTGTCGAAGGTAAACTAATACAAGTAATATACATTACTTATAAAACGTACCATTGATGTGCAATAATATGTCGTTTGGTTTTGCTGTGGTGGGAACATTGTATAATCCTACGTTTACATGTTACTTGCTGTTGATAAATTAATGTAGATTTAAAATAATTTGCTTGCTTTTTGATTTTATACATAACTAACTGTACCTGCTTGTTAAAAAGAAGTTGATTAACGAATTTTTTTAATTAAAATTCGTGTTACCTACTATAATAATCAATAATAATGACGTCATAGTTTCTGTAAATTAACGATTTTTTAAATAAAGTAATATTAACAAGAATCTGAATATCCAGTAAGTACCTTTTCTTGTAGGAAGATTAATCGGTATAAAAACCACTTACCAGCTAAATTGAAAAAATCTGATGTGGCCAGCACACAACATCCCGCCGTATCTAGAAAACTGACTTATAAACATAAATGTATATCTACGTACAATCCGGCGAATGAATCTTTTGATATGCTTTTGATGCAGATTTTTCATTACTTATTAATTTTCTAGATTTGCACCTTCTACTGTTATATTTTCCTGTTTGAATAGTCTAGATTTTTACTCTTCTGTGTTGAAGCCTTTCTCTGTTCAACTACTACAAAACATTTATAATACCTTACTTCTTATCACTTAGGTATATGGAGTTAGTGTCAACGTGTCACCTGTCAATATTTTTTACACAGAAACAAAAATCAACCTATTATGATAAATTTAATTTTTCTATTATTTCCTTGTACGGAGTAATAAGGAAATATTGTAATCGCGAAAAATTTCGGTTCTCAGATTTTGACGGAAATATCCGTTTTGACCTTTTCTGAATCCATTATGACTAGTTTCGTCGTGACGTCTGTACGTACGTACGTATGTATGTCGCATAACTCAAATACGGTTAGACGTAGCAAGTTGAAATTTTTTATTTAGGACTGTTATAGCATCTAGTTGTGCACCTCCTATTTTTATTGCGATCGTCCGTGCCAAAGGGGCGCTATTCGGTATTTTTCGCATTATTCAAAAACAGTATGTCGTACAAAGTTGTAATTTTTTATTTGAGACTCATGTTACATCTAGTTGATCACCTCATATTTTTGGTTGCGATCGTCCGTGCCAAAGGGACACTAATTGATATTTTTCACATTATTCATAAACGGTATGTCGTAGAAAGTTAAAATTTTGAATTTGAGACTCATGTTGCATCTAGTTGATCACCTAATATTTTTAGTTGCGATCGTCCGTGCCAAAAGGGCACTTTACCCTTGGTATTTTTTTTTGCATTTTGAGCATAAATCAAATACGATTATTATATTTTTATATTATTCTACATTTTAGTTATTAAGAAAAGTATGAACAGTTTAATAGGCGTACAAGGAAGTCATGTGGTGTCCACGTCAGATTTTTCTATCTTTAATGCTACCAGATAAAGACAATTTTTTGATAACGTGTAAGTTGCAAATAACTTTTCCTCTTTATTGTCATTACAAATAAATACTAGGTATATTATTTATCCAAATTTATAAAAAAAAATTGACAATTAATCTTTGCACTCTTCAAAAAATATTACTTCCAGTGAAGATATTTGTAGGTACCAAAATCTAATGAGCTCTTCCAATTTGTATTCAAATGTATAATACCAAATATCAACATTTTTGAGTAATTCGTATTTGAGTTATCCGACCTCCAAAAATCCCGCCCTTTACAGGTATGGTGGAATGTAAAAAGCAATTTTTTGTGGGAAGCTCAGTTTCCGGCCAGAATTTTTCCTTAGTATACGGCTATCTCTTACTTAGTGCTTTAAAAAAAATTCCTTATAACTCCAATTTTAATGCAACCAGTGTATTTTTTTTAATACCACATAATACAAGGACCATTAATTTAATATTAGAAGAATATATAAGTGAAACCTATATCTACTGACTTTGATTTTACCTATTCGGATGAATTATGTAAATTACTGCTATATAAACAAAGCGCAAAAAAATAAGAACGGAGCAAAAGAGCGCAATACATAATAGATTTAATACCAAAGTAAAAAATAATATTATTACATTTTTTTTTCTCGTCAACTTAGCCCTGCCAAATTAAATTTTTAATAAAACGAATTTGGTGAAAGCGCAAAATTTTATTTTACTGGCGCAATAGAGCGCATATGAATGGTCATTCATACAATAATGAAAATTGTTAAATAGTCAAAAGGGAAGGCTACCGTCAATTTGGCCCTTCCTAACTAACTCTTCCAATTACTACTAAATAAGAGCAGCGCAAAAAAATATTTATGGAGCAATAGAGCGCAAGATATTTATATTAAAATGCAATACAAAAATATAATAACAATTAACTTTTTTTTGTTGTCAACTTGGCCCTCCCAATTTTGATTGTTAATAACATAAAATGTATGCTAGCGCAAAATTTTATATTTATGGCGCAAAAGAGCGCATACGAAGAGCTATTGAAATAATTATGAAAATTTTAAAATTTTCATAAAGGAAAGGCTAATGTCAACTTGGCCCTTCCTAACTTGTTCTTTGAATTACTGCAAAAGTAGAGCAGCGCAAAAAAAAATATTTGTGGAGCGATAGAGCGCAATACAAGCGCAAACCGATAATATAATTTTTATTTATAAATATTTATGTGGTAGGGCCTACTTGACTTAGCCCATTCTCACCATGTATGCCACATGGGAGTTACGTTTGAAAGACAACGGTACTGCTATATGGCCACGGCAGGCTACCGCCATATGGCATATAGAAATGGCAGATACATTTCTGTATTACGTACTATATAAAATGTAGCAAAATTATTTTATTTATATTAAAAAAACACATGTTTAAGCAACATTTTATAACTAAAAGTTGAATCCATCGAGAATCCATAGAACCGGAGAGAGATACAAATTTGATATTTGCTGGATCGTGCTGGATTTGAACCATGGACCTAGACCTTCGGGACGATGTTCCTATACGCTGCAAACCGCTCGGTTAATCTGACATATCGTATAGTTTATATGAAATATCAATTTAAAGTGTACAGTATAGTAGTGTAAATAATACTTAATAATTTAAAACTAATACTTTTAATAATATTGTGAATAATATGATTTTAACGAGCCCAGAGTGCTGCAACAAAATCCATAGCACAAGAAGTATACATTTCAAAAAGACAAATGCTTATGCGAACAAAAACTTCTATTTAAATACATTCTTTTTTGTTGTAGTGGCTAATGGCTATGGATGTGAAGGTATTTTGATATTTCATAGAATCGAATTACTTAGTTGTTTGTTGGTGTCAAACTCATACATATTTTGGATGTGTATATAATAATCTAGTTTCATATTCACAGCTACTGAATTAAAGTTGATTATATTTTCAATAAACTAGTTATCTCTTAAAATGTGATTCATACCTAAAAAAAATAATAATGAACAATTAGGCGGAGTAATATATCATTTTATAACGAATCTGAATACACAAATACTACAATAGTACTACAATCCATTTAAAGAAATCTACATTTCTCAACTTGCATAATATTAATGGTTAATTTAGTGCATCCAGTAAAACAAATAAACTAAAATCGAATGCTTTAAGTACGAAATACGCAGACATGCCAAGCTCCTGTCAACATGAAAGTGACAAAGTGAGGTTATCTCTTGATCGATAAGATAGATTTCTTAAGCCTAGTTCACACGAGGAAAGTTTTTCTTAATATGTTTCTTTTTTCTATTTATTATATTAAAGATCACTACCTTTAATATATTTTATAGAAATAATTTTAATTTTAATAAGTTTCTATAAAATATAACCGGTATTAACAGTTTCTTTTATAATGCTCCTAGCACTTGTTTTACTTGCATGAAACTTTTTACGTAAATATTTCCTAGTGTGAACAGACCATTTGAGCTTATTTTATTTAAATACAAATTATTATTTTAAAATTTTGTAAAATGGTATATTTTATCAGGTGTCAGTTGTTATTTGTGGTTTGTAAATAATTTTCTTCAAAATAAAATTTGTTTAAATGAAGGCAAAAATGAATCTAAAGAAATCTTAGTATGTTGACCAATGAGATGAAAGTATTCATTGAATGTTGGATTGGATGTACATTGAACAGGTGATTCGTTTCCATTTCCATCTTACTATGAACTGTCAGTAAATATGAGATTATTTATTATAATTTCTCTCATTTTTCAAATTATTATTCATGTCTGTAAAGTGATGTCATGGAGATATGGCTACAAAAAGTCATAATCAGTGCCATGTGGCAAGTATGTAAGATATAAGTTCTAATGCCATGTGACTTCTGATCCATTAACTATTACGTGCCTGCCATATAAATGTTGGTTTCATGTCTGTAAAGTTATGTCATGGAGATATGGTTACAAAATGTTACATTCATATGGCAGTGCCATGTGGCGAGTATGTAAAATATGCCATGAGATAACTGATCCGTATCTGTTACGTACCTGCCACATATATATTGGTTTTATGTCTATAGTGTTATGTCATGGAGATATGGTTTCAAAATGTGTCATCCATATGGCAATTTTATGCAACATTTATGCAATATTTAGGTTCGTCAACGATGTTCTCTAAATATTACATAATAGTTACGTATATGTCAACACTGTGTTTGCTGGGTATACACGCCATTCCCATCCTTTTACGACCTCTGCTCGCTTCACAATTCTCTATTGAAACTAGGGAGATTGTTTTGCCCCATCCTATATATATATAGGATGGGGCAAAACAATCTCCCTAGTTTCAATAGAGAATTGTATATATATATATATATATATATATATATATATATATATATATATATATATATATATATATATATATATATATATATAATATTTTGTACAGAATTGGTTTTATGGCAATAATATTCTTTTTCGAGCGTAAAATTGTTTTAGTTCGTTTGAAAAACCTAAACTTCGCGCACTTAATACAAAAATAACTAGTTTCTACGCCTGTTAAATAACATATTTATTACTTATATTTACTTATGAAATTACCTGCTTCTTAATGAATTTGTTTAACAACTAACTGACATTTGATCAATAAAATTTAAAGTTAAAATATAAAAAAAGTTTTTATGTTGCGGCTTGTTGCTTATTAATGTTTTGAAAAATAAAAAAATGCTAATAACTGACATTTCAAATTTACTTGAATAAATGACTTATTTAATATTACGTAGAAAAAGTATACCAGGCACAGGCATTATTATTATTTGAGTTTGTTGTTGCGCAGTGATAAATTAAACTTTTATTATCGTAAATGGACATCTTTAATTTCTCGTTGAATATAAAAATTTTCTTTGTATTTTCGCAATCTCAACTTAATAACATGTAATAAAATGTTCATTAAATTTAGGTCCTACCTAAATAATTATAACCAAATCTAATTTAATATGGAATCTGATACATTGTTCGAAAGTCCATTGTCCATACAATTTTAATTTATCGATATCGGTTAAAAATTATCAACATATACAGATATTTGACAATTTTTATTTTTTCATAAAGCATTAGCACAATTAGAATAATCAGTTTCTCATGAAAATTTTAAAGATTGTTTTTTACAGACTTTAGAAACTTGTTATGATTATAAACTTGGTGTTTAAATTTACAATTTTGGAAAAGCAAGTAGGTTAGGTAGTACCAGTAGGTACCAAGGTAGTACCTAACCTACATCAATTTGGTCAGGTTTTACATAGTCGTCGTCATATGTTGTATTTTGACTTAATAAAGATTAGGTACGACCTACTCTCACATTGTTACATTGTTTTAAGATATTAACATAAAATAATAATAATTACTACCATCTTTCTGCTGTGTACAATATTTAGATTTTTAATTTATTATTCACTTTCACTTTATTAAACTACTTATTCATCATTAAGAAGCTGCTCTGTGTACTAGTGTTTTTAAAATGTGCTGACAGCATAAGGTTGAAACCAAATATTAACGGATGAAAGAATAAAGCTATTTCCTTTGGTAAATAATAAAATGATATGCATATTTAAGTATTTGTAAGCACAGATTCACATGTATACATATGTAGTTGGTTCGTACTGGTACATAATAAATGTCAGTGCCGTAACTAGGGGCGCATTAGACCAGCTACAATATTTTATTAAAAAATGTATTTTTAAATTAGTTTTGCAGATTTTAGGGAATTGCATAATAATTCGTTAACCTTTTAATCTTTATAATTCTTATCTTTTCGCAGTTCTATATTATTTAATAATGTAAAAAAAAATTTTTAAACGATTTTTACCCCTATAAAAATAATTCTTTTCAATTATTAAGTATGTAAGGTCGGTTTAATATTCATTTTGCCTGGCTGATCTGATAAGCCAATCTGTAACTGTTACTATTTAAAAAAATACTTCCTTTTATAGGTAGGTAGATACCTACCTTTACTACCTATTTCTGCAGATAAAAGTGGGCAAAATGTACAGCTATTGTTTATTCCTGAAAAAAGTAAATTTGAATTTAAACGCATTTGACTTTCAACCCAAAAAAATATTCGTCTGGCGCGTATTTCTTAAAAGAATATACGAATATACTATTTTTTTAAAAAAATTCACAAAAATAACGATTATATAGATGACATGTACATTTATATTTTACCTATCACTGATTTGAAAGTACATTTTGTTATTTATTAAGTATAACATAATAAGTGATTATTTGTAGGTAGCATTTATAATTTTGTTTAACTAATAACATAATTAATAAACAGTTAATTGTACTTTGAAATTAGTGAACTAAAAATACTTAGGTACCTATTCATTTTCCTTATTTCTGCGAATTTTGAAAAAAATATTATTCATTTATTAATAAAATATTTTAATTATTTACTCTATAATTAGTATATCAAATTACATTAAAACCTATTAAAGTTTCGTGTAGATGTATAGATAAACCCTGTATTAAGGTCGCGCTCGAAACCGTTTTCAGATAGTCATTTTTATGCACTTTATCTGCATAAATATCTGCAAATAGGGACAAGCAATAGGCATAAAAATATATCAATAGAATCATTAGAGTTTCTAGATTGCCTCATGCTAAATAAGAATACCTGAAAATAAATATCATTTGTAATAGAAAATATAGAAGACGGAGCAAAATTCATCAAATTTGTAATGAATTTTATGCAAAATGAACTATTATTACAGACATATATTTTAGAATAAGGCAATTAGGAATAAATATATTTTAATTGTCTAATATAATTTTCATTGTAGGTTACATAGTTTATCCGAAATTTATGCAGAAAGCATTTTCAAAATGTGCCATGTTAAAGTTTTAAAGTGTCGCTGACGTGGCACTAGTAGTTACAGAAAAAAAAATTAAAATCAAATTATGACTTATAATACGATTTTGACGATTATGGGGTTAGATACATTACCATTACAGACTACAGACAAAAATAATGGAATGGAAGTCAAGTTAATAAATTTTCTAAAAAAATAGCGTCACTGATATTGATGACCGTAAAATATTTTGGTTGAAAGGGCAAGTAGTGATGAAACTGCGTTTTTTCCAAATAAAATACAAAATCCAAGATAAGAAATTTCATTAACCTCATTTTATAAATTAACCTTTTTAATATTTTAATTAAAAAACAAAAACCACACCTTCTTAAACAATTTGCAGGGGCAGAATAAAACATTGAATAAGGGATTCATGAATTTACGGTGTTTTGTCTTGCTAGCTTTTTGTGTTCGAACTCTAAGCTGGAACCTGGAACGCCAACGTTCAACGCATTTATGGCCACATGTGACGTACACCAATTACATTTTAATATATTCGTTTTGTTGTCCTTCTATGTAAATTTATATCGATCCTCATTTGTAATTTAGAATTAAGAATTTTCATGAGAGAAACTTAAATATTCAGTTTAGACTTTTTATGAATGTTTTTAAAGATATTTCTAACAGGATGAAATAGGAATCTCTATATTTTAAAGTGAGTTGATACAATATAAAATTAATATAATTGATGTATGATTTCGGCCATTTTTGTTAAGAGCTAACAACACTATGGTCGACTTTGGTCTAATATTAATAGGTGCGTAATTACAGCAAAATTTAAAAAGTACCTATGATTGTTTTTCTTGTACAACAGATTTCAAATAAGACACCCCGTATAGCGTGATTTCCATGTATGTGTATGTATATTTCAAGTATTTGAAATATTCTGTGGTCACAAAAAATTTTACCTCTAAGTGTCTAAGTAATAGAAGGGTTAATCCAAATGGAGTATATGTGAACACCCATGCAATGATAAGTTTGTATAGTGATGTCGTTTGTCGAGATTGGTCGAGAGTATACACGATTCTCGTCTCATCTCGAAAATTCCCAAGCGAATAAAAAGTCACTCTCGTCTCGTCTCTAAATTTCTCGACTAATCTCGACATGGAATCGAGAGTCTCGAAAATCTCGAATCAACTTGGATGGTCTTTATTTATTTGACATGCGCAACTGGGTTTACTTAATAACTGTTACATAATTTAGTTAGGTAAGTATTATTTTCTATTAAGCGGCTCGTCTACGTTTGCAATGTCATTTTGAAGTTGAAAAATACTGTAAAAGTGTTTTCCTTGCGAGTAAACTGCCAGATTATTATTGACTTCACGAATTCAGGATAAAGTTTTTATAAACATTTAATAAAGAAAAATGGATCTACAGGTGTGCATTTTTAAAATTTAAAAATTAATTTCTATCATGAGATATAACCGTGTAAAGTTTGCATAAAATATAATTTTTTTGAATTATTCGGAATTTTTATAATCATGTACAATTTTTTAATCAAAATTTTAAAAAGGCACATCTGTAGATTCATTCTTTCTCTATTAAATCCTTGTTGAAATACAATTTTACCATTCTTGTACTGGTCACAAAACACTCGCTACGTTAGTACATTTTATGCTGGATTTTAGGTAGAAGATGGGCCTCTTAAATACCTTATTAATTTATGTTGATCATTAGAGCTTGGATTTATTATGAACAAAAAATAAAAAATATGCGCATATGACCTATTATATGCACCAATTTGATCAATAAAATGCACCAATTAAGAAAATACTTATATGCAATTTTTTTCGTGACGAGACGAGACGATATCGAAACTCGCGGCAACACTATAAGTTCGGGATAAACTCTTGTCTAGAATATTTTGAGATTCATTATTGACTATTACCGTAACGATAATAATAAACAAACATTTCAAATTCTTAACAGTGTGATAGGAATGCGCTAGATAAATCAACTTACTAGTTTAGCACCACGCCTTATTGGAATAACTGATTGTCGTAAGTCCGGCACTAGGAATATTTCAAGAGATACAGAAAATGTTTCTAATGCCTATGGCACACTGGTCGAAGAGCGTCGCAGAGCATCGAAGAAATATGTGATGAAACTATAGAATGCACCCCTCTGCGATGGTTTTGTATATCATCGATGACAAATCTATCGAATTTTTCTGCGATGAAACACAGTTGATTTGATGTTGCTTCTAGCTGATGTTACATCCAGAAAACTGACATTATCATTTTGACATTGACTCTGACATATTGCCAGTTGACATGTTAATATAATTCGTTTATTTTTTTTTGTAATTAACCAGTTTGTTGTTTATAAAAATTAATACATTGTTAATTTTAAATTTGAACCTTGTCAATGTATTACGAAAATAAAATATAAATTTTCGTCGTTCGAACCGGATTATTACTTAAACTTATATTAAAGGTAAAGGTAACACTGAACTCACAACCTGCAAATTTTTAATCACAAATTTAGAAACATCCAGTAAAGAAAATTAGAATGCAATAATAAGTAATAATAAATTTTAAATTAAATTTGGTACAAATGGAAAATCGACGAAAACGGTGATAAATACAATTTTATAACAATAATACAAATGTATAAGTTTGAACAAATAAAAAATAAACATAACTATTTACGTTATTTTGTATAATATAACTAACATTATTATTCTACATTTTAATTATTAAGAAAAGTATGAACAATTTAATAGGCGTACAAGGAAGTCATGTGGTGTCCACATCAGATATTTTAATTCCGATCAAGGATATTCCAAGATAAGTTCTAGTAAAGAAGAAAATAAAAAAACGTAGGAAAATATCAAAATATGGGAACAAAAGTGGCTAAAAAGAAGGGAAGCTGGATATGGTAGTCTGCAATCAACGGATGGCAGATATTATACCGCAGTGAAATGCGACACACAAGACAAGATACGTCTGAAATGAGATACGTTCGTTTCGTCGCAGAATTCTGCGATGAAAATAGCGGCACCCCTAATTTCATCGCAGACGGGTGCGTTCTATAGTTTCATCACATATTTCTTCGACGCTCTTCGACCAGTGTGCCATAGGCATAAGCAAAGTTAAACTAGATAAAGGGGCTCCTAAGATGGTCACAATAAAAGAAAAAATCCATGAAGAATAAAACATGGCAAACTATGAAAATAAATTTTTACTAAAACTTTTATATATGTAGTTTGCCATGTTTTATTTGTATTTGATTTTTATCTCTCGCCACTCATATCTGTAAGAGAGGTATTGTAATCATGCTAAAATTTCGATAGTGAGTTTTCAATGGATAAGCACGTTTTGAGGTCCCTAGAACACGATTTTGATAATTTCGCGATGATGTCTCTGTGTGCGCGCGCGTGTGTGTGTGTGTGTGTGTGTGTGTGTGTGTGTGTGTGTGTGTGTGTGTGTGTGTGTGTGTGTGTGTGTGTGTGTGTGTGTGTGTGTATGCGCGCGTGTGTGTGTGTGTGTGTGTGTGTGTGTGTGTGTGTGTGTGTGTGTGTGTGTGTGTCAGTGTGTGTGTCAGTGTGTCAGGATGGATGTTGGAGGTACGATAACACAAATACCACTGAATAAAAAAATTTGAAATTTGGTATACAATATTCTGACACCCTAGATTAGATCTGATTAGATTTTGGTGTTGATCGTGCAACCGGAAGTGGTAGTTTCTTGAAGATCTGAAGAGTTTTTCTGGAATATTCTCAAAATTTATGAATTAATAGGAATTTTTTTAATAACATTGTATACTAAATGTTACTATCTACAATATGTATTTAAAACGTTGTTTCTATCTAGCACCATTTTCCAATTACAAGAAGTTAAAAATTCTACAAATTTGTTACAATTTTGATTTATCTGCCTACCTATGGAAACAAAAAATAAAATATTTGAGTGTTAATGTCACATGAATTTTTGACTTTTTGGCAAATTGAAATGGAAAATATGAAATGTCATTTAGTATTTATAAGGTCATAATAAACTTTAATAATATTATAAAAACTACAATTCCCGAATTCCTTTCTAGTACAATGGTATATTTGTGAGTAAGTACTTTCATACACACTTAGTAAAATAAAAGAGTATTATGGCGAGAGGTCATGTGTTGGCCACATCGGATTTTTATTAATAAATATTTTGACGAAAATACGCCGCCATTTTGAAATGGTTGCAGTAAAACTATAATATTATGGTAACGTTGTAAAGCTTATTTTATGTACATTCTAAAAAAATATATGACATTACCGATTCCTTATGTTAGATTAAAAGTTGTACCTACCCATTTCTGATTATAATGGAAATGATACAAAGTTTTTATTGTGACCATCTTACGAGCCCCTTTAGGTAGTTTAACTTGCTTATAAACATTTTCTGTATCTCTTGAAATTAACGAAATATTTCTAGTGTCGGGCTTACTCCCTTTATGTTCTTGTGATTCATTTCCGAAATGTCACTCAATAGTAGATACAGAAATCTGTGCAATATGGATTTAATGACAAATATTTGATGGAACAGTACGACACTTTTATTTGATTTAGTGGAAAATAATTATAAAAATAAGTGACTCCTGTAAAAAAGATATAAAAATAATTAATTAAATTCCACTTAAAAGGAAAATGATTTAACTGCTTGACAGCCATTTGAAAGAAATCAACGTTGAAATTAATCCTGTCTTTTTAGTGTTTCCGTAGCATTCCGTAATCCAAAGAAACATAAATTGGATTTTATTGTTTTATATTCTTCACATTATTTCGTTTCACAAGAATGTAACAACAAGAAGGATTATTTTCTAGGTAAACTAAAGGTACTTTTCATTTCTCCTATATTCCGCAGAAGAATTAGAAATGTAAAGCCCAGGGTTAATTTTTTTTAAATATGCCTCATTTTATAATTTGTGTGTTACTAAATATAACAGAAATATCTTCTTTGGAAGAATAAATAAAATTCAATAGGTAGGTGGTAGGTCGATGTACTACTTCGGCCAACCAAAAGTTATTATAATAAACTAGCGGACCCGGCGCGCGTTGCTACGCCTCCAACTCGAATTTAAAGGAATCTCGTTATAAGAATTCTAAGTTATTACCATACCATACATGGTGATAATTCTAACTAAGCCCATGATACCATACCAAATTTGAACCCAATCGGTTACCGCCATTTTGTTTAAAGATGGCGGACTGATATTTTAGTATGCTCATGTCATAAGTTGGATCATAAGTTATAATCATTACAAAGTTTAACCCAATCGGTGCAGTACATTTTGAGTTAGCTATCCACCATTTTGTTTCAAGATGGCGGACTGACATTTTAGTCAGCTCATGTTATAAGTTAGATCTTAAGATATTGTCATACCAAATTTGAACTCAATCGGTGCAGTAAAATTTGAATTAGATAGCCGCCGTCAAAAATGTTAAATTGGCATTGTTATAAACAACAATGCAATTTGACATCGTTATAAACATCAAAGAAATAAATAAAAAACTATTTCAAAAACATAATTTGTTCGATGATATATTTGATCCTGGATCTGCAATGGTAAGTAGATGTAATGTAGGTAATTTTATAGCGAAGTACCATATGTACCACCATGTGGGTGGCAAAATACGTTGACCTGCCATTCAACTTCTGTAAACGCATTCACTTCTTGTTGCTTTTGGAAATTCAGAGCTACTAACGTACTTTACACCATGTAAATTGAAAGCTGTCAACGTATTTTGCACCAGACACATGGTGGTAAAAGTTTATTGTTTCCATTATACTTACCTTATAAAATTATCTCGAATGACTTTTGTTGCGCCAAATGACGTGATTTATAAGCAATTATTGTATTGCTGGATATGAGTCAAAAAATGTATAGAATCTGATCCATTTCCGGAAACCAATTAATGTAGTGGCTCTGGTGGCGGTACCAATGGTGTAAATTTTACTTGGCCATTGGCACAACACAAGCCAGGTGCTTCATTTTTAAACTTTAATGTCTTGCAATGTGGACACACAACGTTCATTGGTCCAATAGCAACGATTTGCTGTGAACTGTAATCAATTGCCACGATATAATTGAATACAGCTCGATGCGTATTAAAAGCAACATTTCGACGTTGTTGATATTGATTCTGTTCAACTTTATTTCGCGCTTCGAGTTGCTCGTCAGTTTGACTTGCTCGTATTGCTCGTATATATCTTTGACTTGCAGCATTGCGAGTTCTGCGACCTAAGTTGGTACGTCTAATTGGTGGCATTTTGAAGAACCAAACGTCAATTAATACTAACAATCCACAACTGTCTGTTTCAAAACACCTAGACCAACTGAATTCGAAATTCCTATTCAACAACTAATACATAGTAGTTTAATTAAATGTCTGATTATCTAATCTGTTCAATTAAGTGACAAATTTTTAATTTTTCGATTTTTCAGCTATTTTTTGGGGTTTCTCAAATTTTTTTCTTTTTAAAACCACCCCTGTATTAGAGCGAACAAAACAAAAAAAGAAATATTCAAATCGATCAAGTCGTTCTCAGGTTATGGCGTTACCAGAAAAACAGGCATTCATTTTTATATATACAGATTACACACAAAATTATAATTATACAACAAAGATTTTTGGAGAAGCAATCAATTTAATAAAATCCAATAAAACACCTACGTTTCGACTGCAAATCAGTCTTCATTAGAGTATAATTGGTTATTAAAAAATACAGAATATTATGTAAATAAACTCGTCAATTTCACCCATTTTCAAATCGTCATAACTCGACGTATTATTTTCAGTGCGAAAAACTTTGAAGTGTCTACATTAAAGTCATGCATGCGAACTTAAGCGTCACCCCTTCCGCTCCCCTCCAGTACCCCTGTGAAAAAAATGCTTTTAAATCGAAAATATATCCAACTTTGACGATGTGTACGGAGTTGAAAAAATTTTTTCGACTCGATTCACAAAAAGAGCACTACAATTTGTTCAATTTCCTGTGCAGGACTCAAAGGACGAAGTTCCTACATTGATTTTATACAAAGTTATGAGTGTTTGGAAATAAAAGTGCATTTCGAGGTTTTTCGCGCATAATTGAACAGATTTTAGTGTCCTTTTGGTGAATTGAGCCGAAAATTTTTTTTCAACTCCGTACATATCGTCAAAGTTGGACATTTTTTCGATTTAAAGGCATTTTTTTCACATAGGTGCTGGAGGGGGGCGGAAGGGGTGACGCTAAAGTTCGCATGCATGACTTTAAAGTAGACACAAAGTTTTTCGCCCTCAAGATTCATCGAAATCGACTGAAAATACGCCGAGTTATGACGATTTGAAAATGGGTGAAATTTAACCTCATTTCAAGTGTTCCCCTAATTGTGTTCACTAGTTTATTATTTTACAGAAATCTTTCGTCAATAGAAGATAAAACCTTCACACACATACATGTTACTTTATTGAACATCAACCAACGCCTGTTTTATTTCAGATCCAGTCATGAAATCAATCTTCCAGTCAGTGGCGTAACTAGGAAAATCCACAGGCGGGTATTTGTCAGGAAAAAGGCGCCATAATAAATTCAAAATGAATTTAATATAAACTATAAAAAACTTAATCAAGAATGGTAGGCAGGGGCGAATCTAGAATTTTTTGACGGGACGGGTCCAAAGGTTTAAAAAATTCAAATTGTGCTGGTGTTGGTAATAAAAGTTTCCCTGCTCACCCCTTCATATACGTGCCTGAGCTAATCAATTTAGTATACAGAATAATGAAAAATTATTTTTGTTTTACTTGTTCATGATTTTTAAGCTTCAATTTAGAGCATTACGGTAAGATTACGCTTGGTATTTTACTGAGTCAAATAGAAAAAGATAATTATTCAAATTTATTTCGAGACCCCCCACCCTAAATCCGCCACTGATGGTAGGTAATAAAAATTAAGTTGTTTAACAAAAAATAGGAAAATTCGTTCGTTTTTTGATGGAACAAAATTACTTAATACATGCTTGTATAGCCAGATCAAAAATTTTAGTGGGCAACCCGAATAGAGTACTTGCAGGAGGCGTGGCCAATGTTTCGGATTTAGCGAGATTCTGTTTGTGGACAACTGCTGTTTAGGTTAAGGCTCGGGTATAGCTACTATAAAAGTGTCGTTCGTACTTTACTAATAACTTAATTCAGGTGCACTTTAGAGAAAAAAATTATTTACAAAAAATGTCTATAATTTTATGCTTAACATTCAAAATTCCCAAAAAAACAAATTTCAAAATTTGATATTTTTTTTAAATTAGAAATTGGGAATAGTTTTTGAAAAAATATTGACAATCCGATGTTAAGATACTAATGTAGATTATGTGTAATTTTTTTGAAAAAGATATTTCAATCGTAGCATGAGTTATTAGTAAAGTACGATTTTTGATGTTTTTCTAGACTTTCCATTATTCAAAACAAGTGCGAAAAGTCAGAAAAGACAATACATATATTTAGTATACTGTAACCAAAATTTGGTTCATAAAGCACTCGAAATGCACGAGTAATTAATTTAATAAGGAACTACTAAAGCTAACTATACTAGCACCTTAACATTGTGTCTTATGGCGGTTTTGGTTCTTATGAGTTATTTTTGTGTTTTTCCAGTATTAATTGCATGTTTCATTTATATTGTATACTTTTCAAGAAAGGTAAGTGTATGTATAATATATTTGTACCTATTAAATAAATACATATAAAACAAGCATATTTTAAATGCAACATGTATTACTAACACATTAAATGTATAGGTTAAGTTGGTTTTGTATCATCAAGTGCATGGATTTTCACTAATTGTTAAATTAATAAACTTAAAACATTTTTTAATGTGTAAGAAAATATACAAAATATAACGGGTACCTATATTACAGTTTTATAAATTGTTTTTATTATGACAACAGTTCAATACCACACTTTTAACATACGATATTTTAAAAGTGCTTTATATTTAGGATAAAGTAACCAGTATAATATATGAACTTACCTTAATCAACTGCATACGTTTTCTTTTTTTAAAACAACGTAGAATGCGAATAAAAGATATTTTTACAAAAGTAAACATGAATACCTACTCCATAAGACTCCATGTTAAAATTTTGTTGGGTTGTCCACAAACAGGTTCGCGCGCTTAGTTTTTGACTGTCACGTGACTGTTTGTGAATGTTGCAAGTACTCTATTGTAGATCGGGCAACTAAATTTTAGAGTGGACAATTCAAATTTTTTCCCTAGTTGCGTGTTCCTATTTAGAGTAGTAATACTTTAATTTCAAGCCTGTGACGTCATTCAATCAGTTTATCTAACCAAAAGTTGTTTCGATATTTCACGTGTATTCGTTAACATCAAATTCAACAGTTCGGGTAATTTTGCATTTCTAACATGTCGATATTTACGAACAAAAATGTACATTTTATTTTCGAAGCGTAAAAAGCTCCCAGTTTAAAACAAAACTAACGAGCCTATAGATTTACACCGTAACCAATCATATACGTTAACGTCACCTTCTTTCCCCTGCCACTCACCCGATGATTCATGATGTCAGAGGATTGAATTTATAGTAATATTACTCTACAGTCCAATGCAGTCATGTATACAGCTTGGAGTTACGATGTAGGGTAATTTGTTGTGTAAAAGTTAAATCAGAGTGCGCATGGACAAGGAAATGTGCCGCAGGCAATTTTATCATTCAGGGTTAAATGCTTTGTATTTTTTCAAGGGATGTGATGCTGCAGTTTGTATTTCAATCATTTAATGTGCAAAAATAAAATGTAAGGTAACAAAAGTAAAATTAATACGTATAACATTTATTAATTGGATATTAAACTGGATTATTAGTCTTGAAAACGCGCCTAAGTCTTGAAAATCTTGACAGGAGGGTGAGCGTACCCTGCTACCCCCCTTAGTTACGCTACTGCTCCCAGTCTCTGGTATTGGGTAAAAAATTATTATTACATTTTTATGGTGAAATTCTGGTTAATTTTTAATGCTACAAGATTTAAAAATATTTAGCAAATTTGCAATGAAATTGAAAATACTATTAACAGTTTTGTCCTTGACAATAAAAGTTGGTGTAATTTTGTTTATTATTCATAGATAATTATTCTACAAATCTTATAGATTTGTACAAATTTGGACTATTTATGCACAAAACATTGGATAGAGAAATGATATTAAAAATTATAAATAGATTTTGCATTTCTTTGTACAAAAACTGAATGAATTTACATTGTAAAGTACTCAAGTATTCAAATGAATAATTTATCGCATTTTTGTTTCTTTCGCGTAAGATATGTGGGTCATCTCATACGATATGCGTTGTTTACATTAGTCTTCATCTGATAAAATTTGTAGTGGACGAAAGTGCATGTCACGTTCATAATCTGAAATAGAGGAAGGACGAAACTGAAACTTACCTCATCGTGGTGGTACCAGAATATGTAAGCAGGAGGTTCGGGACTGAAGCGAATAGAGCAGGTCAAGTTGATGGTGCTTCCTTTATCGACGTGCAGATCTGGTCCTCCAAGTATAGCGGCAGTCGGAACTAAATAATGATCGTGATTAGTTACTGATAAACCATAGCGTAAATGATACATGTTATTTCCTTAGTTAAGTGAAATCTTCTCAAATTCTAGCCAGTTTATAGTACCAACGTAGGCTCTTGCAATATTCTCATTTGAATCTGTTGATGCTATCAATAATAATATGATGTAATATATGATAAATAATATGTTACTGAATTTGTTTTCAAAATTGATCTTCACACTCAATAATTATACTATAATAATTGTCATCTTAAATATAAAGTAGGTAAGTATATTATACAGGCTGTATCCTAACTGCAAGTACATACGTTAGTGGTATATAGGTTGTACGATAACTTGAGCTACATTTTAGAATGGCATATAGTACTTTACGTACTGAAAAGCGGAAAAAAAGAATTTTTTCAAAATTTGAAAATTAGTTTGTGAAGGTAACAGTTTTGGGCCACATGTTGATAGGTTAGTTTTAACATTAAATAGTTTGTTGTAGTAACTAATTAATAACTAATGTTACCATCAAAAATAAAAAAAATAAAATAAAACAATAATATAAGTAGCGGCCACATAACTCTCTCTTTATTCAAAATAAATAGTATCCAGTGGCACTTAAAATGTTCTCCTTAAGTATACTACCCTAATGGAAGTTTTAAAAAATATTTTTGTTTTGTAATCAGTTCCTACGTTAAATACTATATGCCATTACAATAAGTACCTCAATTTATGGTACACCTGTGCAGTTTGATGGGTAATATTAATTTTTTTAAATTCCAAAAATAAATTTCAATCTTAAGATTTTTTCGTGCCCTGGATTAATATTTTTTTAATTTAACATACTTATTCAAGAACTTTGAATAATTTTATTAAAGTTGTGTAATAATAAGTAAAAGAATTTTTATTTTTTTATGTGATCATTAAATTTATTCTAATAGTTAATAATGCGAATCTAGATAAAAATGGTATTTGCAAGTAAACTGCGCAAATTTTTTTGAATTTATAAGAAATCCTTTTTGATACGTATAGCATATCAAACTTACCATTAGCGTATGTAAATACTCGAAGTTATGACGATACACACTGTATTAAAAAAAAAACTGGCAACATTTTAATAAAAGTCTATAGATTCAGTATAATGCAAATTTTTTGAATTTTTGTTGTAAAATATTGTGTTTTGTTACACATTATTTATCATTACAATTACAAAATAAAGTATAATTAGGAACAGATTCGTTGACAATTATTTATACTCTGGTCTAACCAATTCGGTAGGCTTCTATCCAATTCAAATTCAAAATTAATTATTATAAAATAAATTAAGTCAGAATTCAGATTAATTTATTTTACAATAAAGGTAGGTATTTTTACAAAACATCAAAAGTAATATAATTTTACAGGATACTTTTAAATAAATGTGCAGTCAGTAAACATATTTTCCAAGTTAAAAGTAGTTTCGCTTAAATAAATTTAAACAGCAACATATAAGCACAATATTAATTTTTAAGTGTGATTACTTAATTTATTGAATTTATACTGGCATATAAGAATTGAGATGATGATATACGTATATTACTCAAAGTCAAACAGGCACATCAACACCTTGTAAGTACATTAGTGAAAATATCAATATAAAAATAAAACATGTACAAAATCTATTAACCACATAAAAATTGCTACTTCGTCATATCACTATCAGTCACAATCCATCATAAAAATGATGGTGAAGAAAAAGTACAGATAAAATGTATAATAAGATATTATTTACTCGTATATCATTTACAAATTTCGCTAGGGAAAAGAAATGTATTATGCATTTTAATGTCAACTGGGAAACATTAGATTTTTGATTTGGTGTTAATAGCAAAAATAAAATCATAGATCTATATAATATAAGGTCCAAATTCACAATGCACATTACTGTAATTTGAATTTTGTACATAAATAAAAATACAATAAATTGTATTATTATAATTTATATTTTTATGAACATCAGGTAGATAAAATGGATTCAATTTTATAATAGATAGGTATTGTGAATTATTGTAAACATGATTTGATAGTTATTTTTGTTGTACAATTTTACCTATTAAACAGAAATCGTAGATCTTATTATGTATATATAGTTCTTGACTAGGTGAAAAAACTATGTATAGTTTTTAAAAATCCGATGTGGCCAGCACACAACCTTCCGCCATATCTAGACTTATAAACATTAATGTATACGTACAATCCGGTGCCAATTTAAAATATACAAATAAAAATCTAAAATATTCAAACGCAGAAATTTCCATCACCTAAATCAAAAGATTCATTCACAGGAAAACTATTCTGTGATAAAGCCATCCTCCGTTCAATTACTACATTTAATATCTTACTTATGACTAATATGGCGCTAGTATGTCAACTTGTTACCCGTCTCACTTGTCAATATTTTTTACGCAGAAACAAAAATCAACCGAACATGGATTACAAGATTTCAACGTTTTATCTGATAAATTTATTTTCTAAATTTTACTGCAGTTCTTTAATGGTACCAGATAAAGACAATTTTTTTTATAACGTAAGTTGCAAATAATGTTGCCTCTTATTCTTATTACAAATATATACTATATTATGTTGGATGAGAAAATAGTCTTACTCCACGTTTATAAAATTTTTTTTTTTATTAAATAGTACGACCGGTTTCGAGTGTTAAAACACTCATCATCAGGTACCGGTGACTAGAAGTAGATACAACAAAAATGTAAATTACACACTTACAAAAATAAATATAGCGTAGAATTGATACTTACAATAAACAAAAGTACAGGTCTAGAAGTTATAGATAAAGTTGAATACAAACAAAATATACTTGTTTTTCATATCTTCAATTTTGATTCAATTTTAGCAAGTGAACGTAGCAGGCCACATGCGACAGTATTCTGTGACAACAAGTGTCTGTCAAAGTTTTTAAAGAACAAACAAAATCTAGCGGGTTTCTGATTGGTCCAAAATTATTCTGATGAGTGGGGATATATCTCTGTTCACGTGTTCATTTAGAATCTCTTCTTCTTTTATTTTTAAAATTTCTAAATTCTCTAGAGTGTTCAAAATATGACCTTTGGATTTGACATGTAAACATTTTAGACAATCATTCCTGTCAAAATCATGACCTGTTTCAAGTATGTGTTCAGCGAAACTAGAATAATTTTTGGTATTGTTTTGTTTTAAACAATCTATGTGTTCTTTAAATCTAGTTTTAAACGAACGTCCAGTTTGTCCAACGTATGCTTTCCCACAACTACAAGTTATTTTATAAACACCACATTTATCTAAAATATTTACTTGATCTACTTTTTTGCAGATTTCTTTCTTTAGGTTGGTGAGAGACTGAAAAACTAGGTTGAAGTTACAATTATGTTTTTCAAAAATATTTTTGATTTTATAACTTAAGTCCCCGATGAAGGGTAGTGGAATGTAAAACTTTTCAGAGGTGATTGAGATGACGTTCGTTTAAAACTAGATTTAAAGAACACATAGATTGTTTAAAACAAAACAATACCAAAAATTATTCTAGTTTCGCTGAACACATACTTGAAACAGGTCATGATTTTGACAGGAATGATTGTCTAAAATGTTTACATGTCAAATCCAAAGGTCATATTTTGAACACTCTAGAGAATTTAGAAATTTTAAAAATAAAAGAAGAAGAGATTCTAAATGAACACGTGAACAGAGATATATCCCCACTCATCAGAATAATTTTGGACCAATCAGAAACCCGCTAGATTTTATTTGTTCTTTAAAAACTTTGACAGACACTTGTTGTCACAGAATACTGTCGCATGTGGCCTGCTACGTTCACTTGCTAAAATTGAATCAAAATTGAAGATATGAAAAACAAGTATATTTTGTTTGTATTCAACTTTATCTATAACTTCTAGACCTGTACTTTTGTTTATTGTAAGTATCAATTCTACGCTATATTTATTTTTGTAAGTGTGTAATTTACATTTTTGTTGTATCTACTTCTAGTCACCGGTACCTGATGATGAGTGTTTTAACACTCGAAACCGGTCGTACTATTTAATAAAAAAATTAATTTTATAAACGTGGAGTAAGACTATTTTCTCATCCAACATAATTCCAACCACTTCACTTGGGTTTTATCAATTTCAAATATTATATACTATATTTATTCAAATTTATATAAATTTTTGACATTTAACCTTTTCAATCTTCAAAAAATATCACTTTCGGTGAAGATATTTGTACCAAAATCTAATGAGCTCTTCCAATTTATATACAAATATTAAATACCAAATATCAAAATTATTGGGAAATTCATGATTCCAATACCTTCCTTTACAGGTAAGCGGATGGTAAAAACGATAGTACCGGATAGTACTATCGCTAGTCATCAATAGTTCCTTAAAGGATAGTTTATCGATAGTGGTTTAAAAATTAGCACAATTACAGTTTATTGATACTAAAAGTACAGGCTGGGCCAAATAAGACCTACTAATGTTAAACACGGATAACTCTTGTAATAATCATTTATTTTGATAAATTTTTTTTATACAATGAATATATTTTATGGAAATTATGTATTAAATATGACATCAGACAAATGTAAACCATTGTTCTCGATACAAAGATCGCCTCTTTTTAACGCGTTTTCCATTACACCACGTAATGTTTCTGGTTGAAGGCTCAGTATTTCGTCTCGAATATTCTGCTTCAGCTGCCTAATAGGGGAGCGGGGACATCAGCAGAACAGACACTGGCCGAATGGGACAATGGCCGATCGGAATGCAGCCGACGGGACATTGGCCGAAGAAGGGTGGGGGATGAAAATTGAGATGGCGTCATAAGGTTTGAATTTGTACTATAAGACCACTTGTAAATAGATGTCTCCGATGTGACAGTGGTTTATAAAATGTTTGTTTTGTTGGCAGTGTTTCTTGATTGACATTTAAAAATAACCTACAATAATTAATAGCAATCAATCACCAATTATTGATCAGTAAATATAGAATGCAAATGGAATAAATGTGAGATTTAGGTATATCAGCAAGGTACCTAGGTATTAATAATAGGTATTAATAAATAATTATTACTACCTATATTTACTGTATGTATAATAACAACTATTATTATTATTGATGGCAGGTAACTAGTATAAATTTAATATGTGTATAGAAGACAAGATTAGAATATAAACCCAATATTTTTATTCAATACAAATGTATGGTCTAATATTAAAATGATGGAAATCTATTGGTTTATGACAGGTGATATTACAATAGATAAGAATGAGGAAATTTTTTGTAATAGTACCTATGTAAGGTACTTACACCACAACAAAAAAGTAAAACAATATTCTATTTATATATTTTATTGTAAGAACCACGAATAATATTACAATTTCGCATCTATTCCAATCTATTTATTTTACCTAATAAGTATAGGTACCTAGGTACTCAATGGACAATGACATAATATTTTTATAATAATTAAACCCACCAGTGGCGTACCCAGACATCAGTCTTGGGGGGGGATATGAAAATAAAAATGTTTTGTACAATAATTTAAAACAAATTTTGCGATATCGGATATCTTGCAGTCCTTTCAGTGGTGACGATGTTTATTTACAATGATAAATTATATTATAAGAAAAAGCGCCGCAGGCGAAAATGTTATGTTTTATAAGGTCAAATACTTTAAAAATGAATTTTCAGATATACATAACAGCACGGGTTTTCCCTTTTCTACGTGCAAAATAAAGAAAAACATTTTTATGATGAATTTGTATAATAATAATAACAGAAAAAAATGATTTTTCTTAGAGCTTGGGGGGGGGATATATCCCCTGTATCCCCCCCCCCCCCGTAAATACGCCACTGAAACCCACTCGGATCGTCAACAATATCTATTCTACTACATACGGCGTAAATCAAATACCTACTATAAATCTGTGTCCCAAAATCCATAGGTAGGCCGAAGTTTCATTTTTATACAGATACAAGAAAAGGGGAAAATAAATTTGGGTGTAGCTTGGCGGCAAATTTGAATCACGTAAAATTCAATGTAATATTTAAACTACAAATAAAATCAGAATGATTTATTTTTATAACATTAAGTAAAGTTCACAAGTATATTAAAAATTTTAACCCAGAAATTTTAACCTATAAAAGAACTGTCACAATTGTATTATACTGGAGCTAAATTACTGTGTGTAAATCTGGCTCAAAAATGAACAATCTGATTGGTCAGCAGAACGTGGCAAATTTGAAAAGCAAATTTTGTTGATTTTGTATAGGTCGTTTCATTTCTAAAACAAGAATAATTGTAGGCAAGTTTAACAGTAATGTACAAAAAAACTCCTAAATTCACTTCTTAATTTATAAATACTTATATATTCACCTTTAAATGAATTCTACTCAATGAAAACAGAAATAGTATTTCTAATATATAAGCCCAATATATATTACTATACTCTATTACATACGCTGTATACAAAAAAATACGTACTTTAAAAGCTTTATAAAACTTTGTTCCAAATTTCAGAGGAGCACCAATAGAAGTTCCATTTATATACAGGTACAGAGAAAATATAATTTGAATGTAGTTTGGCGGCAAATTTGAATCACGTAAAATTCAATAGTATTGAAACTGCAAATGGAATCAGAACGATTCATTTTCATATAAATATTAACTAAAACTTGACAAGTTATATGAATATTATTTAAAAAACTCAGAAATTCTAACCTATAAGAGAACTGTCACAATTGTATAATACTAGAGCTAAATTACCGAGTGTAAATCTGGCTCAAAAATGAACAATCTGATTGGTCAGCAGAACGCGGCAAATTTGAAAAGCAAATTTTGTTGATTTTGTATAGGTCGTTTCATTTCTAAAACAAGAATAATTGTAGGCAAGTTTAACAGTAATGTACAAAAAAACTCCTAAATTCACTTCTTAATTTATAAATACTTATATATTCACCTTTAAATGAATTCTACTCAATGAAAACAGAAATAGTATTTCTAATATATAAGCCCAATATATATTACTATACTCTATTACATACGCTGTATACAAAAAAATACGTACTTTAAAAGCTTTATAAAACTTTGTTCCAAATTTCAGAGGAGCACCAATAGAAGTTCCATTTATATACAGGTACAGAGAAAATATAATTTGAATGTAGTTTGGCGGCAAATTTGAATCACGTAAAATTCAATAGTATTGAAACTGCAAATGGAATCAGAACGATTCATTTTCATATAAATATTAACTAAAACTTGACAAGTTATATGAATATTATTTAAAAAACTCAGAAATTCTAACCTATAAGAGAACTGTCACAATTGTATAATAATAATAATATATAATAATAATAAAAAGTTTTATAAAGCTTTTAAAGTACGTATTTTTTGTATACAGCGTATGTAATAGAGTATAGTAATTGCTTGACCAGGGGATTGGGCTTATATATTAGAAATACTACTTCTGTTTTCATTGAGTAGGTACCTATACTTATTACGTTAAATAATTAGGATGTTGTTTCATTGTACGAAATTCGTAAAAATAATATATCTACAACTAGATTGATATTTTCAATGAATAAGCGGTAGAGATACGAAATTATAATGTTTTCGTGGTACTTACAATAAAATTTATAAATTTTGCTTTATTTTATTTGTGTTAACCTTACCTACTACCACAGAAAATTTCCTCATTCTTATCCATTGTACTTGTAATTATACCTAAATCAATAGATTTCCATCATTTTGATATTAGACATAAATTTATATTGAATAAAAAGGTTAATTTTATGTTCCAACTTTGTCTTCCATACAACATATGAAATTAAAACTAGGTACCACAAAGGGTACCACCAATAATAATAGTTATTGTTATTTTAATATAACAATAACCTATGTACCTTGTTTACATAATATTGGTGATTGATTTCAAATTGCTTTTGTAGGTTATTTTAAATGTCAATCAAGAAATATTATCACCAACAAATCAAACATTTTATAAACCACTGTCACGTTTAGAGACATCTATTTACGTGTAGCTAAACTTTAAGTATAAACTCAAACCTTATGACGTCATCACTATTTTCATCCCCACCCTTATTCTGCCAATGTCCCATCGGCTGCATTCCGTTCTGCCATTGTCCCATTCGGCCAGTGTCCGTTCTGCTGATGTCCATATACCCCCTAATAGTCTCTGGCTTATTAACATACACTTTGTCTTTTAAATATCCCCATAAAAAAAAATCGGGCGCTGTTAAATCTGGCGAGCGAGGTGGCCAAGGGAAATCTGAATTTTTTTTAAATCAGACTTTCGCCAAAAATTTCACTTTATTGGCCATAACACCGCACCAAACAGTACATTTGGATGGATTTGCAAATGATGCTGGTGTATTTTCTTTGGATTTTCAGAGCCCCAAAATCTACAGTTTTGTTTGTTACATAACCATTTAAATGAAAATGCGATTCATCCGACATCAAAACATTATTTAGAAAATCAATTTGTGTGGCTAATAAATTTCCAAGAATTCAGTTATAACCTACAAAAAGAAAAAAATAATTAAATAAAAAATTACAGAAGTTATTTGTGTTTAACATTGGTAGGTCTTATTTGGCCCACCCGATATAATTTATATTTCATATAATTTTTAAATTTTGGCAAATTATAATTGTTTTGTGTCTTACACTATTATGCATGTCAATAAAGTGACTATCGTTTATTAAAAATTATCGTTTAACTCAAATTTTGTTTAGCTATCAATAGTATCGATTAAATATGATCGATACATCGTTAGTTTGTTCTTGCCTCTATGGAACTATCGATAGTTTTTAAGTATCTATTATCGAATAAGAGTGAATTGATTAAACTTAAAATTTATTAAGAAACATGAACCATGAGTTTCACAGTAAATAGCTTTTGAACACTTCCTTACTATCTTTATGTGAAAAACTATAACAACAAAATTTGGTAATTTTAATTCCTGAAATAATAGGTAAAATTCAGCTCTAAAAATACTTTCTTGGATGCCTGGTGTATGTTAACGTTCATTGTAAATTAGGAATAATAAATACATAAACAAGAAAAGTTAATCAATCTTCATAAATATTCAGTTAGTTTTAAGCAAACAAACGCATCGTTCATTTCTCCTAAAATGTAATAACAATTATTACTACGGTTAATCCAACGCACCTGTAAAAGAAGCCACAACATAACAGACATTGAGGTTAAAATCTGTTTCATTTCCATCTTGTATTTTAATAACACTTTGTTCAAGCAACAAATCCGAGTGTGCGCAGCTAGTAAGTAGGTAAGTACTGTTCCACCTTAATACAACAACACTCTGTTCGTTATCGCAATGTGCCACAACTGAGCTTGTAGTTCTGTAGCAGGAGAACCGTGGTTCCGTTTTACAGCTTTCCCACTATATATTAGTATTCCGTGCAACGCTTGATAATTAGGAGGAATCGAAGCGAAAACATACACACTCACATTCATAAGCCAAAGAGCGTCTAGCTATAGGTAGGTGTTAGGATAGGGGGTACATGAAGATGAGTACCTAGAAATTGTAATGATGTTACTAATAGTTTTATGTTGTGCAGGGCACTACTATAGCTAGGTGTTTTCAGCTTAGGTGCTGATGTTATCAAGATCTGAATAGCGTATCGCAAATTTCAGTTGAATGTAGTTAAATTTGGTCAGCATGTCAGCTTATTATTTTATAATAACATGAATTCGTTATTATCTACGAATTATTATCCTTTTTTGATAAAATAATTAGGTACTCATGACTTACTTATGTTTTCGTGATTGTACATAATTATTTTGAATTAATTTTTAAACAAAAAATAGGAATCCCTAGAATTTGAATCTAGGATCTCTCAATAACTATTTAATGACCATATAATATAATATAAAATGATATTTTTTGCATAAAACGAGATTTTTAATGTATATTTTCGAAAAATTTACCTATGACATTTTTATGTGCAAAAAAGTGTCAGCTCTACTAATTAGATGATCTTTTTTTATTTGTTTCACGCTTTTCCGGTCAAATAATTATGCATTTTTATATATGTAACAAGGTATTTACGTCTTTGTATTAATAATTTTTGTAATAAATAGACATACAAATTTTAACATAATTAATATCTGCAGTCTTAAAATAAGCAATCAGAATAATTTATTATTGGGTAAGATATCAGTCATAGTGTTAATTGGTTGCATTAAACTCTTGTTATTCATTGTCATTGTTAGTCACAACACGCATAATGCTCTTGTTAGATACCTTTCAAACAAAACTTATGGGCCCACTAGCAAACACAAAATCCGAACGAGGGCCACAAGTACCACAAGATTACCGATCCCTGGTCTAGAATGACGATTCATTCCAGATGTGGACATCATGTTCGTGTCCAAAGCTGTAGTGCCGCGGGAATGAAGCGGTTCTGTGGCCTGCATGTCTGAAACAATGCGAATACATGAACATGAAACGTGAACAAATGTGTCTACTATGCAGTGGCAGCTTCAGTAGCGCCAACTATCCAGGTTTCATCCATCTTTGTTTTGCTGTATTCTGTATTGTTCGTCCTTTGACTGTTTGCCTCTTGCCGAATATATTCAGTATTCAGAAACAGTGTTACAAACTATCTAGTGCAAAACGACCACTAAAACATTCATTCAAAAGATTATTCAGGAAAAGAAATGCTCTCGTGTGTAGTGTCTATTCGAAGTTTCCATTTGTAGGACAGCCTCAGCAAATAGGATATCATTCATATCCGAACAAACATTATTCATTTTGAGTTATGTGTAGATGTTTTATTAATTTTTTGTCGGTTCTTGATGTTAGTGTTTATGTATAAATTAAAATAAAAAAATTTTCTTCGGAAAAAGAGTTATATGCTAATTTGTCTAAAAAATTGGTGGTGTAAGTTTTAAAATAATTAAATATCAACTACGCCAAATTATTGAAGAAAATAAGGTTTTGCATGGTATAGATTGTTAAACTAAACATGATTCAAATAAATTTTTATGGCTTTAAAAGTTTATTAACATTATTTAGCTGACATGAATTAGTAACACAGATGTAGATTATCTGAATTTACATGAAATTTGCCTGATAGTACCTACTAATATTTAAAGTTACTTACCAAGGTACATAATTTATCACAATATTTATTTTGCGTTTGTTTTCATAATATTATTATTATAAATTTTAGGCACTCATCGCTTGATTAAAACGAATTTTTGTTTAATATCTCGCATTATTTGATATTTAGTTGTTTGGTAATTTTCATCATTAAAAATATAGGGAAAATCGGGAAACTATTTTAATTTACAGGGATTCTTATCTCTTCAAATAGAATGTTAGCAATGGTAGGATGGTAGCTCGCTTACGGAAGACACCCTAATATTGGGAATTATATCAACAGAAATGTCTTTAATATTGGCGAACTTTTCGAACTAGAATAAGTATTTTTTTAAATAGCATGCACTTGTATTATAATTTTATTCATAGATTCGTTTCTACATCTAAGGAATACGGAATATGCAAATAGTTTGTGATTTTCTTGACATAAACTTTTTGTAAAAAACTGTAAGAAGTACGAAAAGAAAATAGTCGCTAGAGGCTCATTGTCTTTCGTCTGTTTGCACTGAATGCGAAGAAAGCTACAATCTATATTTGTTTGTTACAAGTAATATTGTGCCAATTTTACGATTAATGAAATCTTATTCGCTAAAACGAGCGAGATGTGAATGAAATTTTCATCGTTACATTACAAAGAACCAAATAAATATAAATAAAATAAACATGAACGACAAAATGAGAAATCATTGTTTTGACTTTTGTCAATAAAATCTTAAATCTTGCATAATAAATGCAAATAATTAATGAGGAAATGTTTATTTCTGGCTTTAAACTATATCAGTCAAACACACTATAAATTACTAAAATTGCGCAAACTATAACTAATGACTACTAATTTTGGAAATGTCAGAAATATTATAACTGGAGCAACATAAAGTTTCATCTACTGACAGTTTCTACTCTTATTGTTAATTACCGATTTAACCTCATTTATGTAAAATATGCTAAGTTGCTTATAGTTAATTATAGATATGTACAGGGTGTTTCTATAAAAAAATTAATGATATACCTACCTATTGCACAGGGACATAGGAACCGCTATATTCGCCGTATCAATGATACAGGGCTCCCAAGATAAGGGGGCCCACCAGCCAACCTCAATAAAAACAAATTTATTTATTATTATTGTATAAATTTTAATTATTTAAATGAATAAAACAAATTTCGCCTACGGCGCATTTTCTTTTCCTGGAAATTCGCATACTCGTCCGGGGAAAAAAATGAGTTGTCCTCTCTAAAATTAGAGTTGCCTACTATAAATTTTGGACCCAGCTACGGACCTCGAATAGCTGGAGCATCGTTAGTTTTACAGTCGAAATGTCATATTAAACGGTCATAATTTTGTTTACTGTAAAAATATAGCTTTGAAATTAATTCTATAAGACAAGATAAACAATATTATTTGAAATTCGTTCTTCATCATAAAAAATAACGTGAATTTAAGAAGCGAAAATTAAAACTTAACGAAGAACGAAGAAAATCTTGTAGTGACTTTCTGGATTATTTCAGAGTTTAAATCTGACTTTTATATTAACTCCTCTTATACAAATGCATTAGATTCTGGAGCGAAAAAACATCTAAGCGGTTACAAAGATTTTAAAAATATATGAAAGATAAAGCAGTAAAAATAGAGAAAATATTTTCATTTTTGCATCCTCAGTCCAGGGATGAGGGGCCCCTATTGTTCTTTTTGATACAGGGTCCACCATGCAGTAACTACGCCACTGCTACTGCATGTAAACGAAACAAAAATAATTCGTAAAATTACATTTAAAGCGTACATTTTATTATCAAAAAGAAACACCTGTAGGTATACTGTAATAAGAATAATAGTTCTTTTCAGTACCTATGTGCTGTGTGGTATGATCTACACCTATATTACTAATTAGTTGAGAACACGTTTAGCACACAAACACGAGGTTTGCCGTGTGTTCTATATTAGTCAGTTTAACCTTTTGTATTAATGATTTAGTGGTGCTAGGATTTTAAAATCTTTAATAATTGATATTTATTTGATTGTATTTTAGAGGTAATGTCAATTTGAGAACCTACTATCTACTCAGTTTGCTTCACCATTTAAAAAAATCTTTTGATGTGTTATATATGACGCATTAGTTTTGTTTTTAACGTTTTAATATAGAAGTTTACTAATTTCAAACTTTAATTTTAGTTTGAAACATTTACAGCAAAAACAAACCTTTTAATTTGGCTGTTGCTAGTTTCAAAACCATTAATTTTATGTTCTGAACAACCATTTTGTCTAATTCATTTTAGTACTTATGCTTTAGTAACAGTTAACTACAGTATATAAGATATAAAAATAAGAAAATTAATCTTTTAATATAAAAAGAACTGCTTTCTGTGTAATTAATAATACACTTTGTGTTGATAATTTATTTTTTATTTTTCCTTTCCTTCGAATAAGCAAAAGGAATTAATTTCAAAAAAATATTTTTAATCCCTCCGTAATGAGCAAAAACTGAGAATGTTTCTCCATGATGATATCTTTTTTTATTTGTGATCTGCAACTTTTTTAATATCATTTTAATTTCGTTTAAAAATTAGTTTTTAATTCGTCTTCATTTTTAACATTTCATGATTTTTATTACACATTCTACAATTGCATTAAATAACATTTAGTGTATCATGTGGCATATACTCGTATAAAAAATAAAAATTGAGTTTATTTGTAGTGATTTATGCTACATAGTGTTGTTAAGTAGGATTATGTGTCGATATATATGTTAAGCTCAATTGCCGAATTCGGCCATTGGGCGAAAAAAACAGCCACAACGTGTTCTGGCAAACGCAAAACAGCCACAACGCGATGTGGCTGTTTTTCAAACGGCCACAACGCGATCTGGTTATTTCTTTATTGATAAGACTAAAATTTCGAAATCTAAAACTAATCTATGCTAACAAAACTCTTCTTGAGTGTAACAGAACTCCGTTTTTTTAACATAAACTAATCTATGCTAACAAAGCCCTTCTTGAGTCCAATAGAACTTCGTTTTTTTGACATAAACTAATCTATGGTAACAAAACCCTTCTTGAGTCCAACAGAACTCCGTTTTGGTCTTATTACAATAAAGATATAACCAGATCGCGTTGTGGCCTTTTGAAAAACAGCCACATCGCGTTGTGGCTGCTTTGCTTTGCCAGAACATGTTGTCCGTTTTTTTCGCCCAATGGCCGTATTCGGCAATTGAGCCTAGCATATATATATATACTTTAAAATATGATTCTTTCATTTATTTTTATATAATTAGGAATTTCTAAGCTCACATAACGCAACCTTTTAGCAGGCGGCCAATTTATATATTTTTGTTGTGGAAACAAAGTACCTACCATATTTTTTTTGGTGGTACGCTGAATAAATAAAAATAAAACAATAATTTTGTTTTAATTATTTTACAAAAATTCTTTCAAAGTGCTATATTTTGTAAACACAATCAGAAAGAAGGGTAGGTATTCGTTGATGTCATGGGCTATATTTTATTTGCTACATAGGTAAATTAGATCTATTTTTTTAAATCAGTTAATCCATTGCCTGGATCATTATATTGAGTTTGGACATACCGTATTGAATTGGTTTCTATTGTTCTATTCCCATTTGACATGAATAAATATGTTTAGATATTTGTATTGACGCAAATGTAATCTTTTGTATACACTACATAAATTAGTGAATTAGTTTTCTGCTCTGACTGAATAAAACTACTTTTGAAATTATAAATGGGATAGTTACGTATATCGTCATTAAATATATTAATTTGTATCCTGAATAACTTTGAACATTATAGGATGCGTAAAATTTGTGATTGAATGAAATTTTAGCAAAGTGTGCGATTTTGTTTGTATAATACAAGCACGGTCCTGTAACAAATAGGCACAATATGATACAGCTATGTTACTGTTTCCGATGTAATTGAAACGCATAAAGGATTTGTATTTAAATCTGTTTACGTTGATAATGTAGTGGTATTTGAATATTGACAATGTATCCAATGCAGCCATCTGGTGTGAAATCATAAATGAATTTGCAATTAATAATATTAAACAAGTTATTTATTTACCTTATTTTCAATAATACTGAATTTTTTATTTAAGTTGGCAAGTCGTCCGCGGATACAAGATTCACAGTCGATTATGACACATCAATTGTTCATTATAAGAGACGGCAAAAAATCTTGTAGTGACTTTCTGGATTATTTCAGAGTTTAAATCTGACTTTTATATTAACTCCTCTTATACAAATGCATTAGATTCTGGAGCGAAAAAACATCTAAGCGGTTACAAAGATTTTAAAAATATATGAAAGATAAAGCAGTAAAAATAGAGAAAATATTTTCATTTTTGCATCCTCAGTCCAGGGATGAGGGGCCCCTATTGTTCTTTTTGATACAGGGTCCACCATGCAGTAACTATGCCACTGCTACTGCATGTAAACGAAACAAAAATAATTCGTAAAATTACATTTAAAGCGTACATTTTATTGTCAAAAAGAAACACCTGTAGGTATACTGTAATAAGAATAATAGTTCTTTTCAGTACCTATGTGCTGTGTGGTATGATCTACACCTATATTACTAATTAGTTGAGAACACGTTTAGCACACAAACACGAGGTTTGCCGTGTGTTCTATATTAGTCAGTTTAACCTTTTGTATTAATGATTTAGTGGTGCTAGGATTTTAAAATCTTTAATAATTGATATTTATTTGATTGTATTTTAGAGGTAATGTCAATTTGAGAACCTACTATCTACTCAGTTTGCTTCACCATTAACAAGTTATTTATTTACCTTATTTTCAATAATACTGAATTTTTTATTTAAGTTGGCAAGTCGTCCGCGGATACAAGATTCACAGTCGATTATGACACATCAATTGTTCATTATAAGAGACGGCAAATGGTTAATAATTTTACCGCACAAATACCTGATGGTCACACGAGGAAAGTAGTTTTGAACAAAACAGTGAATTTTATAGGGTCACTAAACAACGAAACTTTATTCACGTGTAATATTAACCCTTATCCGGGCAAGCTAGTTTACTAACTTAGACGTACCGGAGAGTCTGACAGATTCATATTATTTATTGTTCTGTTTTAATGAAATTATTTAACATTTTTAATAAAATTTAGTTTATAGATTCAAATATTGTTATGTTACGCATACAATTTTGTATATAATACTTACATAATTTAACTTAGGAAGTTTAAAAAATGTACTTCCGAATTTACCAGAGGCGGATCGTTTATAAGGCAAAATTAAAAATTTTGTGAATATATTTTGATAGATTTGAATGTAGAAATATCTATAAATTAAACTCTTTAATGCGTAAAATGATTAATAACAACTATCTTAAATTTAAAGTGTAGTGCCATAAACAATTTAAAAACTTTCTGGGACACCTATTTATATAGGATGCCTCATCGTCAGAGATCGGAGTACACCAAAGGTTAACATTTTTATTTATACATTGGTCAAAACAAAAAACGAGACACTTGAGATTTGTCAAAATTTAGGTGATTTTCAAACCGTCATAACTTGGCTTCTATGCGACCGTTTTGGAAGTTCTGATGATGCCAGGTAAGCTTGAAGTGTCCTTTTTAAAAGGGTGTATGCGAACTTTAATGTCCATCATTTTCAATTACCTCCGCCCCTCTCTGAAGAAAACAAAACTTTTTGTGAAAAAAAAGTCCAACTTTGGAAGTGTGTACGGAGCTGGAAAATTTTTTTCGAGCCGATCAACCATCAAGGCGATTAAATTCAATCAATTTTCGTGGATGTCACTAAAAATGAAGTGTCTACGATTTTTGTAACCAAAGTTATGCGCGTTTGAAAAAAAAGTGCATTTTGGGGTTTTTTCCACATAACTTGGATTCTTTTTAACGAAATGGGACATTTTTTGCGCAAACAAGCTCTTTTCTGCGCGTGTAAGAGGGAACCTGCTTGGTTAGGAATATCTCTATTTCCACCCAAATTTTCAATCCATGAAAATGACGTTTTTTGGCCTAAAAACGTCGTACTTCGACTATTGTTAAAACGTCCTCAAAAATATGGACGGGTTGATTCAACGCTAATGTCGGTGGTACCAAGCCAAAATGCATAGTCTTCTTAAATCTTTCATAACTTTTCGCCTAATAATCGTAGGAACTTCGTTTTTAAAGGTGTGAATTGTTTTTACATTTTATTGAATCAACCCGTCCATGTTTTTGCGGACGTTTCAACAATAGTCGAAGTACGACGTTTTTAGGCCAAAAAACGTCATTTTCATGGATTGAAAATTATGGTTAAAATAGAGATATTCCTAACCAAGCATGTTCCCTCTTACACGCGCAGAAAAGAGCTTCTTTGCGCAAAAAAAATTTCCCATTTCGTTAAAAAGAATCCAAGTTATATGGAAAAAACCCCAAAATGCACTTTTTTGCAAACAAGCATAACTTTAGTTACAAAAATCGTAGACAGTTCATTTTTGGTGACATCTACGGAAATTGATTGAATTTAATCGCCTTGATGGTTGATCGACTCGAAAAAAATTTTCCAGCTCCGTACACACTTCCAAAGTTGGACTTTTTTTTCACAAAAAGTTTTGTTTTCTTCAGAGAGGGGCAGAGGTGATTGAAAATGATGGACATTAAAGTTCACATACACCCTCTTAAAAAGGACACTTCAAGCTTACCTGGCATCATCAGAACTTCCAAAACGGTCGCATAGAAGCCAAGTTATGACGGTTTGAAAATCACCTAAATTTTGACAAATCTCAAGTGTCTCGTTTTTTGTTTTGACCAGTGTATTATAAACTAGCAGGACCCAATGGGCAGAATCAGTTTCAAACCATATGGAAATTTAAAGGCTGATAATATAATGAAGTGTTCATATTACCGAATTTGAGACTATATTTATTTAAATAATCATTAGTATAGCAAACTTGTAGAATGCCAAAAAATATTTATTCTTAAATAAAAATAAATTACAAAATTTAGTTTTTATTTTGGAATATACTAGTTTCAAGGAGGACCAATGGCCTCCACCCTGGATCCACCCCTGGAATTTACATCCATCAAATGCATGCAAATGGCCGCCTCTGCTGGTTCGTCTCTTACACGATGAATTTCAATCATAGTTCCTAATGAAATAATTTTTTTAAATAATATGTAGGCCTTGAACACGATAGACTCGCTGGTCCGTCTGCGTTATAAATTTTGTAATTTTTTTATTTATAAATAATTAACAAGAAAAAATAGTTTATTTATCATTAAATACAACATAACACATAAATAAGAGAATTCTAAAAGCGGCATCGACTATAAATTACCGGATAATTAGTATAATAACTAAATATGTTAAAATCAGCTCGGATAAGGGTTTAATCGTATTTTTGATAAATTTTTTATTTATCTTGTGAAAAACATGATACTTTCGTAGTCCGATTTTTGGTGCTGTTTTTATTATTTATTTAATGTATGAAATGTATACAATTACGAGCTAAATTTGCAATTTAGTTTTCAAAATTATTTGCTGAAATTTGTACACATTACGTTAATATTACAAAAGATTTTTTCTTATGACGAAAATGTACAGTGATATGCCACTCTCGTTAACTTTGGGTTGAGTGAATAAACATTCCGTGTGTAATGAAACAGGAAACAGTATTAATAATTTTACTTCATTTCGTTAGATTTGTGTGGTTTTTATTAAAATAGAAGTTATTTTCGAACTCAACAACTAAAGCAATAAAATTTGCTGCAATATTATTTCTTTGTGATAGTTCGTAATAGACACTAAAACTTTTCAAATTTATATAAACGATTGCTTCTATGTATGTTTGCACTTTCCCACTCTAATTCTGTTGTTTTAGTTCCTTATTTCATAGTAAGTTATAAACTTGGTGTTAGCTAAAGCAGTTTAGACAGCTCACGTATTCACATTCTTGCTTATGTGCTTAGAGTTTAGCTATGTGAAATGGGAATCCGTGAATCGTCGCACATATTTTACGCTTTTACCGGAATTTCCTGTTCTGGAATTTTAAATTTCTAATTTAACTCCGACATTTATGACGAAGAATAAAGTATAGCATAAAACATTATTTTAAGATTAAAAAAAAGCAGGTTTACCTCTTTAAATCAAACGTGTACACGCGGTGCCGTAAACGGGTTACCAATGCAACTTTTTATTTAGAAATACGGTTAAAATGGACAAATCCGGGCAGAAATTTTAATTTTCATTGTACATTTATTATTTTTATCTATTTATTTCCACTAGATGTATAACTTTTAAAATGTGTATTATGTAGGGGAAGGTGGGGCGGAATGGGGTATCGTCTTATTTTGGGTGATAACATGACGAGTTTTTTAGTAATTTAAAAAAATTATTTTATTTTATTTTATTTAGACATTGTAGAACCATTATAAAAAATCAATAAATTATACTTGAAAAACGCAAAGAAAAAAAGTAATTTTTTCCCGTTCTGCCCCGCTATAATTAATAATTAATTATGAAATCAATATAGACTCATCGTCATCGCTGTCAAAATCCGCGCACGACATAATATGTGCCCATTTGTGACACTTCGCACAAGAACATCAACCCTCACTTGACTTTGAATAAAGATGATCACAATAAAGACCATAACAGCTTCTACAGCACGTTGCATGTTGTCTGACGACCAGTTTTGCTCCTCAGTTTTTTTTTGTAGTTACGCACCATCTGAATATAATATATAAAACAAAATAATTGACATATCTGCTTAAGCATGTGAAAAAAACATGTGGGAAGAACATCCCATTCCGCCCCCACAGTTCTGCCCCACTACATAACATTGCAAAGAATTTTTTTTTAAATTATAGTCAGTAATTTCACCGTAATATACAGCAAAATTGTAAAAAGACTAAATAACAAATGTACTGAATATCCATCATTATGATAAAAGTTAAAAATGACGACTTACCTTCATTCAATAACCATATGTTAATTACAAATCTAAGAAAAATTGCAGAACGCACTTCACAGTCGGCGGGATCTGGTATTGTCTTAAACATTTTGAACGCTTACTATCAAATGTAAACACAACATAAACCGGCTAATAATGGTATCAGTGGATGACCAATGAACCAGAGAGACGAGTGAGCTTGCGCGGAACTGCGACACTAGCGCTGCGGTGGCAGTAGAATGAAACGGTACTTATTTTCCGGACAACCCTCGTATATATTCTTTTCGACTTGTTCCATACAAATGTATTTTTGTCAACGGAAATAAACAAATTATTATTATTAATGTTATTGTACATATTATAGTCGGTACCTATTAAATTTTTATAAAACTTTTTTAAAATGGCGTATTCGGCAATACAGTAAGCGCCAGGGCCGTTCTTAGATATTTGGCGCCTGTGGGCTACTAACAACTTCTTTACAAGAAAAATAAAAATATATAATTAAATGAAGATACTTGTGCAAAAATATATAACTCATTTTTTATGCTATCTAGGCTAAAATCGTTACCTATTTTTCGAACTGTTTTGAATCCGCAAAATAATATTTTAGGGGATCCAGACCTTTAAGTTATTTTCACTGATTTTCATTGTTTCATCGCCTACGTTTTTCAAAAAAAGTTTTTAAAGTTATATTTTAAAATAATTTCCGATAATTCCGCATCTAAATACGAGTATTTTACGCCAGAAGCCCGGGCCGCCCGAGTTGCTTGGGATTCTAGGATAATACGCTACTGTCTGGCATTTTCATTGAAAATGCATCTTTGTAGCATTGATGTTCAATTGTTTTATAGAAATTACCACAAAATTAGCTCAATTTTGTCTACTAATAATTTTTTTTTCATTGTTTCTATAATAACGATAGCAATGATATAAATGATAGAACAAAAACAGACGCATGTGTCAAATAAGAAAATGAAACAAAATATTTCCATGGTTATCATTGAAGCTTCATTAACCCATCTTTGCCCGAATTATTAAATTTCTTAAAATATTAATTTTTTATTTTAAAATATTAATTTAGTGTATAAATCTATAATAAAAATAATTTTTCAAATTTTAATATTTATTTTAAAAAGTTAGAGCTTGTTATTATTGGAACACTGGGCATGAACGGAAGCAAGGTTTTATTTGATGGTATAAATTTATATGTCCATATTTTTGCAACAGAAAATATATATTTTTTAAAATTCAATAAATTATGAGCATATAAATACAATTAATAACAAATATAAAATGATTGAAACATATTTCATGGAATTTTATCTTCACACTTTTCACAAATTATCGTTAAATTCTTCTTACCTACTGATTTTCCATATTTTCGCTATTATATTTGTACTTTATTTGCTTCAAATTTATAGCTCATACACTTTTTAACAATTTATTACTTGAGGCTTGTTTGTCAAGCGACGTGAATACTAGTAACAATAGTGCAGTCATTGAAGCGTTATTGCTCCGAATTTTTTTTACTGTGAACCGATTTGCATGAAATTTCAAAAGTGAAAATGATCTGAACTCCGCACCCACCCTGGGGGTGGTTGCCACCCCTTCTCGGTGGTGTAATTTTTTTTTTTCAAAATAACTTCAGATATCGATAGAAGGCCTAATTTTTAGAAAAAAATGTTATATAAAGTTTTTCAAAAAACCCAAACTTTTCAAGTTATTGGCAATTGAAAATTAGGAATTTTTTGACGTTTTTCATCGGTTTTTTGCAAATATCTCCAAAAATATGAATTTTAACGAAGATTTTTGATGAACAAAATTGTAGCAGGTAAAAAACTGAACAAATCGGTTTTTTATAAAGTGTTTTAAGTGCAATATTAAGCGAGATATTAAAGATCAAACCCGTTTTTTATTTTGTCTGAAATTTAATCGATGTATTCAATGCCATCTAGCGGCGAGCAGATACATTTTACGCATTCTAATGAAATAGGGTTTTGTAGTGCTTGAAATAAGCTTTAAAATGAGCACTGTTAAAAGTCTTTTGCACGTAAAATGAGTGAGCTGTAATGCAAATAAGAGGAACATCTAATGGTTTTTTCTTTTAAATCAATGTGTTTCATAAGTGCCATTTCCACTAAAATTAAAATTAATCGTATTCCGTCTAGAATTAACTTTATTATAAAGAGTTTGATGGATTCTAGCAGTTTGGCTGCTTTAGGACATATTTTTTTTTTAAATCACGATTTTAAAATGTAGGTCTTTTCTGACAAAAAAATTTATTTTTTCTGTCACACAAAAATTGACGGAGATATGATTGTTTAAAGAGCGCGCGGCAGCGCAATCACAGTCTCTCTCGAGCCCTTTGACCCTTCACCGTTTTAAAATAAAAGGTTTTTCACTATATATTTTAATGAAAAATTGTAGCTCTTTTAATAACCTTTAAAATGTTTTTTTATAAGTTGTGATAGCATCAAAATTTAAGGAGTTATGGTCCAAAAACTAATCGTATTTTTTTCTACTTAGTAAACTGAAAATTTCGGAGTGTGAATATTTTGAGCAAAGTGAAAGTACACAGTAATAGAGACCCAAAACTATTGTCTTATGTATATATATATATATATATATATATATATATATATATATATATATATATATATATATATATATATATATATATATATATATATATATATATATATATATATATATATACATATTATGGACATATATTTTGGAAACGTAGGCATGAATACATACCAACGTTGTCATGCTCTTGTTGCAGAATTTTGTAAAATGTATTACTAATTCAATCTGGTTCAGTTTTAGACAACTTGTAAGTTTATATTTTATTCAATAAATGGTGATTTCTTACTCTATAATTAAATTATTTTTAAATGTGTAATCATATATATTTACTGTTTTAATTTAGGGGTAGTTTTAAGGGTTGAAAAGCTTGAGAATATGGTAATCATTTTCGAGAATGTGGAATAACATTTAAATCCTATTCATTTTATCAAAAGAAATTTTTTTAAACAATTTTTTATCAAGGGGTTGTTTGTAAGGGTCGAAAGGGGGTTAAAAATTCGATAATTAAGATAGACAACATAAAATATTATTTACTCTATACTTAAATCTTTTTATGTCATATATAGTGGCTTTGCACTCCAGTGGAGTATCGCCGCTCGTAGAGCTCTCTAAATCCGGTTTTTTAGGGTGGATCAGTCCCTGTTTCTTGTTTTATATGTTTTCTATTGCTTCTCTCCATATTTTTCTGTTTTGTTTTTTCTTGCCAGTTCTTGATGCTAGCTCTTCTTAAATCTTCTTTTACTTCTTCTAGCCATTTTGATTTCGGTCTGCCTCTTCTTCTTCTACCACCTGGGTCCCATTGTACTATTGACTTTATTGTTTCGCTGTCATCTGTTCTCCATACGTGCCCTAACCATCTTGCTCGCTGTTGTTTTATCTTTCTTACTATATCTTCTTCTAGTTCTTGTTCTATCTCGAAGTTCATTCTTTGTCTAAGTTCATTTTCTAGGGTTTTTACTGGTCCTAATATCGTTCTTATTATTCTTCTTTCCGCTCTTCTCAATTCTTCTTCATCTTTTCTCGTCATTGTCATTGTTTCAGCTGCATACATCAATACTGGTCTTATTATCGTTTTATAAATTTTAATTTTTGTTTTCTTTGTTAAATTTTTGTTCTCTAGTAGTTTTTTGTTTGCGTGGTAGGCTCTGTTCGCTGCCATTATTTTCTGTCTCCCTATCTCCTTTGCATGACAGTGTAGTTCCGAGGTATTTGAATTTTTCCACTGTTTCAAAGGAATACCCTTCTATAGTTATGTTTTTATTTTTCCTGTTCCCTCCTATTACCATCATCTTGGTTTTGTCTTCGTTTATTCTCAATCCTATCTCATCTCCTTCTGTTATTATTTCTCGTAGTAGTTCCACCATTATTTTTCTGTTTTTTGTTGCGATCACTATGTCATCGGCATATGCAATGGTCTGTCCTCCATTTGTTCTTAGTGTTCTCTTCTTGATTTTTCTCATTGCATATTCTAATGCTAGGTTAAATAGCGTTGCTGATAATGTATCTCCTTGTCTTACTCCTTTATTAATTTCGAAATTGGACGACTCACCTTTTTGTGTTTTATGTCATACCAAAGTAATTTTTTGTGATTTTTTCAATTTAGGGGTTGTTTGCAAGGGTTGTAAGGTTTTCAAGGGGTTGAAAATGATTTTATTATGAGGTAATTGTGTTAGAAAACACTTTACAATTTCACCCCTTAATATTAAACACGTTTTCTAGCGATAAAATGGCTCAATGTCAATTTTTCCATTAAGGGGGATATAAAGTCACATATTATTTGATACAAAAAGCCCATTCTTGCTGTCGCAATATCTCAAAAACTATATAAGATATTTAAGTAATTCTTGAAATATTGTAAAGAGGAAAGTTTGTAATTTGGTCTGATGTTATTATTTTGTTGATAAATTAATAATATATTAATAATTTTTAACAACAAATAATTGCAATTTTTGAACACATTTTTCTTTACTTAAAATCTGATTTTTCTAAAATATTTTGACATCATTCCAAAGTTCAAACCTTTATTAATCAATATTTGAAAAGAGTAAAAAAATATTTCAAGTAGTTTTTGAGAAAACGCGACATTAGAAAACAACAAAACATAACATTTTCTTTTAAAATATACTGACTTTGGGGTGTGATTCGAACACAGGTCTGTCTGTAATTCCTAGTATCTACTCTTCACCCCAAATATATGATCGACACCCTAATTCTTAGAAGTAGTAGGATAAAGTAAAGTTTATTCAATAAATCTTCAAATCCAAAACTGTATTGGTTCTTGTGGTTTGTTAATATATTTGTGCTATTGTAAATATAATTTTAATTTACTTACATATGTTTCACGATAGGTAAAAAGAAGGATACTGGAAAACGATATAAGTGTCGAGGTATGAAAAAAAACGTGGACATTAATATTGTCCAATCAAATTAGATTTTTAGTGGAAAAAATTAGTAGAAAGCTGGATTTTACTATACACCTTCCCAGTACCTTTATTAACAACATACTAAAGTCTCAATCGAATGGACTGAAGCTTCGTCCGCCATTTAAAAAAAATGGCCGCCGTCTATTGTTTTTAATTTTTATCTCATAAATTATTAATATTACGAAAATTGTAGAGCTCAAAATTTGCTATAAAATGGTATACATGTTTTTTTTTATGAAAGTGGTACCTACAGTTTTCGCGAAAATCGTTAAAATGTATGGCGGACGCAGCTCCAGTCCAATCGATTGGGACTTTTAGTATGTTGTTGATAAAGGTACTGGAAAGGTGTACCTATACCAAAATCCAACTTTCTACTAATTTTTTTCACTAAAAGACAAAATATGATCAAAAAAGAATTTTTAAATTCTTTAATTTTAACAAAAACAGAAATATTAAATTTAGAACAAAATACTTTAAGACAAAGTTCTAACAAAATTTGGAAAGAGGCACGATCATGTAGATTAACAGCATCAAATTTTGGTAAAATTTGTGAACTAAAGAAAACTACTTCATGTGAAAAACAATTATATCCATGATATATACACCATTTACTGGTTCGGTAGCAACAATGTACAGGAATTTAAATTTTTATTGTATTTATAGTGAATAAATTAATTTAAAATACTCCCCCAAAAAGTTGTTAAAAATACCTTTGATAGATAAATGTCTGTCAAAATGAATGCTTCAAACCGGAAGTCGGTTTTATTATTCCCTAAAAAGTTACAGTCGTTTTTGTGTCATGAAACAAGGTTATGATATTATTGCAAAAGCGTTGTACTATGTACACTAAATGGTGTGGATAGGGGTAAACCTTTAATAAATTAATAAAAATACTTATTTTTTTAAAATTTGTAACATTGTAACACAATGTTTATTTAACAACAATTACACTGACTGCGAATTTATAACATGTATTTTTGCAATTTTCTCGCTTACCGTTCATGGTACGTAAAAACTTTAAATATGTATTTTGTAGAGAATTTTCTGCTCTACAATTTATTAATTTAAAATTTTGCTGTAAAATGACCCCATAACGAGTAAAATGTAAAAAACTGAAAACGACGGCCATCTTTCCAATATGGCGGCTGAAGCACCACTCGGATTGTAGGGAACTTTTAGTATGTTAATAAGAAAGGTAATTCGAAGCTATATACCAATTTTCAGATTTATCGGAATTAGTTCCCATTTCGAGCAAAATTAAGTCTAATTTTACTGTACTAGTATAAAAGAAAAATGCCCATACGAAATCCATCAAGGGAATAAATTTTTGTTACAATCAAAATTATACATTAATTGATTAATTTTTTATATTTAGGATTATATTACTAATTCATTACCTATGTTTTGTATAATAATATACTTTACTTTTTATACATATTGTTTTTTATTGCTAAAATTTTGCAGATCACATAAAAGAATTTCGTACATAAATTATTCAAAGTTGTGCACTATAGAGCTAAATTAATGTTTTTATTAAAAATAGTATCATAATGTGCTAATGGTTTACTCAAAAGATTTACAACCACAATAAAAGAATTCGATTAGGTAGTTCAATAAATTTAAATTCTAGAGTAAATGATTATAACAACAATACGCATTATATACTCAAAAATCAAATAACAATATGTATGCTGATCCATGCACATGTATTTTGTCAACCCAGGTATAAAGTAAATATAAAAGAGATAGCAGTAATATAATAATTGGGCAATGCTGTGGTTACAGCTATCCAAATAATTTGTTGCAATTTTGGTTCTTTCGTATATTGAAAACTTAGGCGTCTATTTGCATTGTGCGGTAGAGAGAAAAGATACATTTTAAACATACGAAGAAAAAGATAGAGAACATGGTTTGATGTCCAGAAATGACAGGTCCGTCTGGAATCGGTAAAAGTATTTGACTTTATATTCCCCTTAAGGGGTTCTTTACACCCCTTAAAAATAATAGGCGGAGCTCAGATCATTTTCACTTTTGAAGTTAAGGGTAAGATGAGCCTAATTCCAAAATTTCATGCAAATCGGTTCACAGTAAAAAATTCGGAGGTAAGACCCTATTTTTCGTTTCAATGACTGCACTACAATATAAAATGCAAATATTGGCCAAACCAAATATTTTTATAACGCATAAAAATTCAATAATCAGATTATTATCTTGTCCATTCTTTGACTCCGTCCATTCTATATTTTGTAAATTTATGTATTTTAAAAGAATTTTTACTCTAAACTTTAATTAGCTCTTAAGTTGTACATTTTTTGAAATTACGTGTAAATAAATCCTGTACCAGTTTGTGCCCAGTGTTCCAATATTGGAACAATTTTATTATAAGGTATGTAATATGTTATCAACAAATATAGTTTGAAAATTGGCATCACATATGCATAGGGGAAGGTGGGGCAGAATGGGGTAGCGGGGTGGAATGGGAAAACGCTATTAACGCGTGCGCATGAGTGTAGGGATCCATTAAATAATATTTTGACGTTTAGTCAGAGGTCAAGTTTGGTTAGAAGTACTATTTGTTAGTGTTGGTCTTCACTTTCTGCCGGTTTCTACGTGTGTGCGAAATTTTTCTTAGATTTGTGTTTAATATTTATTTATTTATTTATTTATTTATTAACGTTTTATTTAAAGTGGCAATGTTCAGCATAAGCTGTTCTTACACATAACCACTAATAAACAAAAAAAGCCAAATAATGTATGAAGCGAAGATCAGAATCAATGAGAACACCTAGATTTTTACAATGGTTCTAAATAGGTATTCTCGTATTATCTACAGCAATGTGAACTGAGTTACGTATAGCTGAAACATGATGGCTGCTACCAAAATTAACAACGGATGATTTATCTGGATTGATACGTAGGGAATGTGAAAGAGAAATCTGGACAAGTGAATTTAATCTGAATTAATTTTGTCGCAGGCATCCTGAACACAAGAAGGTGTAAAAGAGTAATATAACTGGGTATCATCCGCGTAGAAATGATAAGAACAGTGTTGTATATGTTTTTTAAGGTCTGAGGTATAAAGGGAAAATAGTAAAGGGCTCAGGATAGATCCTTGAGGAACACCGGAAGGGATGTTGCAAGGAGAAGAGATTTCACTGTTCAGAATAACGCGTTGATTTCTATTAGATAGAAAGGAAGAAAGAAGAGAGATAGAAACAGGGTCGAAGTTGTAGTAATGAAGTTTTGAGCGCAATAAATTATGATCAATTGTGTCAAATGCCTTACTATAATCTAACAGAACAAGCACAGTAACATTCCCAACATCAGTAGATTTAAGAATATCGTCACAAATGTTAAGTAAAGCAGACGCAGTGCTATGACCAGTACGGAAACCTGACTGCACAACAGGAAGAATATTTGAAGCTTCAACATAATTCACAATTTGATTGTTTAAGAATTTTTCGAAGATTTTAGAGAGGACTGGCAGGATACTGATAGGTCGTAGATCATTTACGTTGGTTGGATTTTTATTTTTAGCTACAGGGATGACTAGAGCTTGCTTCCAAACGGATGGAAATTATCCGGTGGATATGCACGCATTGTAAATATGAACAAGATAGGGTGTTAAGAAAGGGGTGCACCAAGAGACCATTTTAATTGTTATTTTATCTGAACCACTAGCATTAGATTTGATTCCGGAAATTATTTTATCTATGTCACATTCAGAACAAAATAAGAAAGAAAAAGGCGCACTGTTGTCCGAATATTTATTATTTAAATAGAAATCATTTAGTTCGGGCTTATCCGAAGGAGTTGAAAATTGTGTAGAAAAGAAATTATTTATGCATTCCACATCGTTGATAGTAGGGGGAATGGAAGTGTTTTTTGAAGATATAATATTAAGATTTCGTAAATTAGACCATATATTAGACTCTTTGGAATGTTTTAATTTGTATTCGGTAAATGCTGATTTTTCTCTACGAATTGCACTAGTTGTATAGTTGCGTAATTGCTTATAGTAGTCCCAAGTGTTATTATTCTTTAGTTTTTTATAGTTTTTCAAGGCATCGTCACGAAGTTTCATAAGCAGCTTTATGTTGTCGGTTAACCATGGTGCTTTTGGTTTAGTAACTCGTACAGTTCTTAGAGGAGCATGAATATCAAATAAGCGCAATATGTTAGTTTGTAAATAATCCAATTTATCATCAATGCTATTCATTTGTAGTATAACTGACCAATTGATAGAGAGAAGACTAGTTTTGAATTGGCTGTAATCGAAATTCTTAAAGTCTCGGAAAGTTACGAATTTAGATTGCGATATAGGTCTTATAAAGTTTAGTTTGCAGTATGTTAAACAATGATCAGATATACCATGTGTGTCAATAACTCCCGAGGAAGTTACATTGTTTTATTAGTTATAATTGGATCTAATAAGGATTCAGTAAATTCAGTATATCGGGTCCGTTCATTTATAACTTGACATAGATCATATGAATCAATCATGTTGTTGAAAATTGTGACAGTGTTGGATGAATTTAATAAATTAATGTTAAAGTCACCACAACAGATAATGTTATTATTAATTAGCGCAAAATGCGACATTGCATCTTCAAGATATTGAACGAATTGCATATCGTTAACTGTAGGAGGTTTGTAAATAACACCAATAATAATAGACATATTATTTACACTCGTACTCAACCACATGTGTTCCAAATTAACTGAAGTCGGAAAATCTAGTATTTTGTAATTGAAAGTCGCTTTTAAATAAACAGCTACACCTCCTCCTCTAGTAAGACGGTCTTTACGTATAAGAGTGTAATCATCAATTTTAAATATATTCGAATCTATATCGTCACTTAACCATGTCTCAGTTAAACACACTATATCGAAATCATTTTCCGAGATAAGTAATTTTAGAGAATCAAAACCAGTAAATAACGAGCGCACATTTAAATGACCAACATATAAAGACTTATTTATAGAATGCATAATACTACTTGATTGTTTTCAACAATAATAATAATAATATATACTAAAACTTAGTGTACTTAAAAAATAATCTAACTATATCTAAAATGTAAAAAATAATAAACAATACTATACTTTAAGTGTAAATTGTGGGTGCAGAAATATACTCAGGTTAACAGAAATAAATTGAAATTAATTGAATGAATTTATACAGGTAAATAAACAAATACAAGGTCATTACTTTATTTAAACTGAGAGATCATTGAACTCGCGTAGAGTTGACACTTTGTACACGTTATCACTGTGTTTTATATGGATAATACCGTCTCGCGACCATACGTTTTTTAGACCATATTTAGTTTTGGCCTCATTTATAATGTCTACCCTAGCTTTAGTTAAGTCCTCCCGAACAACAATTTTGGTACCTTTAAGTTTTTTTTTTCGCAGCGTACACTTGAGCGCGAAATTTATAAGAGCAAAATTTAACAATCAATGGGCGGCACTTATCTTTTCTGGGTTTCCCAATCCGGTGAGATCGGTCGATGGCTGTGGGCTGGAGAGGAACACCAAGCTTTTCGGTGCAAAGCTTGAGGACGATGTCATCAGTATCTTCTGCGGTCGTTTCGGGCACACCAAATACACGAAGACAATTTCTTCTGCTATATTGCTCCATTTTGTCGACATCGTCACTTATGTGTTTAATTTGCAGATCTTTTGCAACTAGTTCCATACGCATGGACTGAAGTTCGCTAGTTAGTTCTGCCATTTTTTCAGCGAGTACTTTTTCAATATGAACTGATAAACTTTGCACAATAGTGTTTAAAAACTCTTCACTGGTAATGGCATCGTTAACTGCTTGTTTTACAGAAGCAACTAATTCGTCTTTTTCTTTCTGCGATCGCGTCATTTTGATAGAACTTATGTACAGTGAAAGAGATAACGCCAATTTCTTGCACACACAATACAACACGTCTACACTCTATCGTGGCTCATTGAGAATGTATGGATGTTGAATGCAGGTAAGCGTCATTTTCAAGTTTTATCATAATGATGATTATCCAGTACATTTGTTATTTAGTCTTCTTACAATTTTGCCGTATATTACGGTGAAATTACTGACTATAATTTTTTTTTAAATTATTTTTACAATGTTATGTAGTGGGGCAGAACGGTGGGGCGGAATGGGATGTTTTGCCCCACATGTTTTATCATAAGGTTATGTAGGTATGTGAATTATTTTGTTTTATATATTATATTCAGATGGTGTGTAACTACAAAAAAACTGAGCTGCAAAGCTGGTCGTCAGACAATGTACAACGTGCTGTAGAAACTGACATGGCCTTTATTGTGATCATGGCCTTTATTGTGATCAACTTGTGTCAAAAATGGGCACATAATGACGTGCGCGGTTTTTGACAACTATGACGATGAGTCTATATTGATTTGATAATTAATTATAAATTAATTATCAAATCAATATGCCCCACTAGGTGGGGCAGAACGGGAAAAAATGATCTTTTTTCCTTTGCGTTTTTCAAGTACAATTTATTGATTTTTTATAATGGTTTTACTATAAACATGTTCTACAATGTCTAAATAAAAGAGAAAAAAATAATTTTAAAAAATTTCTAATAAATTCGTCATGTTATCACCCAAAATAAGATGCTACCCCATTCCGCCCCACCTTCCCCTACTTCAGATACTACAGAACATTTTTATGCAAAATATTTGTTTTTAACATTAGTAGTTTTTAATAAATATATTTACTTGTTTGCGGCCAATTCACATTTACAAAACACACATTTTTAAAATTAAATAATTTTATAGAAAAGTTAAAAATAGCATCTTTGAATATTTCACTTAATAGTTTTAACATTACTTAACAAATAAATATAGATATTATGACTTTTTGATATTCAGGCATATAAAAACGCTTGTTTAAGTTCGTTGTTCCAATATTGGAACACTGGGAAAAAATGGATTTGTAAGGTAATTACTTTTGAAATAAATCTGAATATGAATTGATAAAAACAAAACATTAAATTTTTGTATATGTATATCTGCGTAACTGTTTCTGAATAGTTTAAAAAAAAATCTTATCCTGTATTTATTCAGTTTTATTTTAGTACTTGATATGAATTTTAAAATAGGAGAATACTGGATATGCGTTTACAGAGGATGTATAACATTAATATCATTTCATCATTTGCTTGTTCTTACATTATTCATTGGTTTAGAAAATCTAAAATCATGTCACTGTTCAACGGGTTCGCTGAACTTAAATTTTTCTCTATCGAACCCTCGAGAAAATGAGAATTTCTGTAGGTAATTCAAGTGATTTTATGGTAAGATGTAAAATTCAACTTCAATGGAAAATATTGAAACCAATAATTATTATTCAGAGTATAGCTGGGCGCATGAGTGACATTTTGTGCACGATCACGCACGCTCACGAAATTAAAAACGAAATCACGCCCAATCACGCACGACATTTTACGCTTGACTCACGATCACTCACATTCACGAATTTCTTATTATAGTCACGCCCGACGGGTCACATTTGGGTCACGTAAAAATATTTTTATGAAATTGTACAATAATAAGTTAATAATCAGTGCGCTGCCTGTGTACTCGATCGCTAACGAATATTAGTAGCAATAACCCGTAATTACCATATTGTTTTGTTTTGATATTTTGGAAATTATGTATTATGTGGTGACTTATGGATTTTACCCATGCTCGAAAAAATTTCTGTCTCGTGATCCAAAGTTTCAAAATCGCTCACACGACGTGACTCGAAAATTTCACGACCCGTGCCCACCTCTAATTGAGATTTGTTTTCGTTATTTTATCTTTTAAGCCTGTTTTACATTATACTTTTTTCGGCTAGAAACTTTCACAAGTTTTATATTAGATTTTATAATGCAAAATATGATATTGTAATACGCGAAAATTTCCATGCAAGTTTCATACTAGAAACGTCTTTTTCCGACTTAAGACTGAACTTTACATTTCTGAAAATAGTAGTTTTGTTTATGCTGAATTTGGAGCTATTTTTTTTAAATATTCAAAAATTTCTTAAAGTGCTGAAAAGGTGAAAGATAGTTCTAAGTCCGCCTTAAAGTTTCAATAATCATATAATTTGGTTATAATAAACATTTTTAGAAAATACTAATTTGTTCTGTTTTATAAATTTACAACAGAATTAAATAAATTCTTAAATTTTAATAATAATTTTATACTTGTGAATAAAATAGTCATTTTTTTTGTAAAAACGAATAAATGAAACGTATATTTCGATACAAATCAATCTGTCTGGTTCAATACAAGACACACTTCCCATATATTTATGTTACACTGGTTAAGCGGCTCGTCTACGTTTTTTCCAAATCCCTAGAATACTCTCGATTTTATGTTTTCTCATTAATTTGTCGAATTTTACCGAATATTAATATACTATGTAGTAAAGAAAGGACCAACTTCGAACTTTAGTCACTATCTATAATGCAAAATAATTGCTGTATAAAAATCGATCAGCAATAATATGTCGTACAGAATCAATCAGAAGATGTGACTATAGGCGACAAATTGTCCTTGTTCGATTTTCATTTACGGACAGTGTAGAGTACGTACCCGTACATGTTCTCAGTACAGATTACACAGCAGGAGTAATTATTGTCCAGCTGAAGTGGTTTCAGTAAATCTGTAATCCATAATCCTAACATAACTGCAAGGCTTGAAATAATCCGCAACAAACTGAAACATTGTTCCGATTCATCATACACGTTGACAATATATTGTAGGTACCGCTGGAGCTAGCGAATATGAAACAAATTTTGTTCAATGAACAAAATAATGATTCCATTACAAACATACGTAGTATAAAAAGGTTGAAAGTTTCATTTCATGCAGCCAGCAAAATACATTTATTTTCAGGGATTGAATGGAACATGGATTTAACTCTGATAGCATTTTAAGAAACTTCAGTAGGTACGCTTTTTTAAAACTTGTAAGCACCTTTGTTTAAGCATGGCTTAAAAAGGGTTGTAACTTAAAATAAGGAAAAAATCGTTAAGATATTTCTTGGTTTATATTTATAGCCCAATTTAATTAAAATTTAAATTGATTTTTGTGTAGGTAGGTAATTATATTAAATATATATATATATATATATATATATATATATATATATATATATATATATATATATATATATATATGTATATATATATATATTATTATTAACATTTGCTGTTAGTGACCTATTCAGTTAAAACGAAAGTCAGCATAAAAAACTACACATCAATATAAGACCTCATTCATTGGTTTGTTAGTTCTCGAATATTTCAGAGTGTCATGGGATTAGTAATGTATTATTTTACAAATATTAACATTTTCTTTTTTTAAGTAAATAATTTTGCATCATTATTAAAAGTGTAACTAAATACAGAAAGGAAAGTATTAAAAAAATCACTTGTTCCATGGTACTCTGAAATAATCGAAAATAATGCTAAATATTGCAAAATATGACTAATTTCTTTTGTGTTTTTCACCGAGAAGTAATAAGTAATATTATGTTTGGGCGTAGTCTTATATTGTGTAGTTTTTGATTCTGAACAACTTTTGTATTTACAACTTTCGTCTAAAAATAATAGGTCACAACACAACTACTGCAAAATTTAAAAAATAGAAAGATAAACCCCTCCAATACGACACACTACTGTATTATGAATTCAATTCAACAATATTGTATTATGAGTCCATTATTCAACACAACTGTCATCTGATACATCACACTAAAATGTGATGTTAGGTTAATATTTTAATAAATACAAATTTGTAAAAAATGATTTACTTAAAAAGTCATAGATAAAACGTCGTATTTGACTCGCATATAGTAACGGATGATTATACTCTCGCCTTCATTCTCTTGAATTATAGCCTACATTATATGCTCGTTAAATAATATAGATACAATTTGTTATTATACTATTATAGTAGTTTGTTTATTATTTTGATTTACCAAGTCAACTAAAACAAGTCAATAACAATAGGGTAGATAATAAATATAGCAGTGGTTTACTTGCTACATTTAAAATTAACATTATATAAATAAGTAGCTTATGACCGCTACAAACTAAATAATATTGAAGTCACAACTATACATGAATACTGTCTGATGATCAGTACGCCGTCCACCCTTGTTAGTGTGTTACATCTTTTATCTTATGAATGAGCCTTATTCAGTTCAGAATACTTTCAGCTGAAAGATAAAAGAGAATATATAATGCAAGTTAGTATGGAAATTATTATAATTATATCCATTTTGGTCAGTATGCATTTTATTTCCTTTTTATACCACTCGAAGCATTTGATGTTCCAGTTCGTAAAATTTTCCATTTCGAGTTGAAATCGGATTTGAACCCGAATTGTTCGTATTTTATTTCACGACTGAAATGATCTTTGTGTTTTACCGTCCATTAATATTGATTGGCATTCTGTAATTGCAACTAAGTAGAAAAACAGCAGACAGTCATACCTAACGTATTACGACTTTCTCCGTGATTTTTCACCGGTATTTATTGGAAGTAAGAATTAGAAAAAAGGAGAAAAGCCAAATGCATTGGTTTCGTAGGAATTACACATTACAGGCACGCAATTTCATTTCTGCAATCTCCAATGCCAGTGGTCAGCTTCGGTTGAGCGGAGTTCGGCACGTAACGAGTATTGTTTGGTCGGTGAGGGCATTCATAATTGAGTTGGGTAGATGAATTTGTGGTTAACGGCGTCGTCTAGCGAAGAGAAAACGATCCATCCGTAACGGGACCTTCCGCCTTCTGACGCCTCTGGCCGCCTGCCGCCTCCACGGAAGATGGCGCGAATTTCTGGCGTCCGTAGTATTGACTTTCGAGAGACCACGAGATTCACCCATGCTGCCGACTCAAGTGGCGCAGACTACCGGGATTCTGGGGGCTTCGGCCGTCTTACATTGGAATAAAATAAATATTTTTTCACGCCATTTTTCCCATTACTGAGTGTGGCAGTTCTGTCATTGTAATTTCAAATTTCGGTAATTGATGATGTTTTTTTACTGCGCAGGGGGATCAACCATCAGTTTATAGGGATTGTATGATGTTGATGTTGACGCTGCATCAGAAGGGTCATTTTCATAAAAGTCATATTTTAACTGACTTTCACGCTAACTAACCTTATAATATTTGCTGAAACCATATTGACAGAACTCAAATAATAATGATACACTCGTATATAGAATGTTTTCTTTGTGGTAATAGTTGATTTTGTAAGAATTTGAGTATAAATTTACATATAAACATACTTACAGTTTGATATGCTGATTACTGATCGAAAATAATTTCGCAATGGGTACTGTCTACGTAGCTTTACTCCGCATTTGTCCTATTGTCCTATGGTAATGCATGGAAGCGTTTGCTAAAAATATGTAAAAGTACCTAGTCTAACAATTATTGGAATGCTATAGATTAAACAAAATTTCAAAAATTTGTTTACAAACAAAAAATGGAACTAGGTTTACGCCGAGTTACATTTTCTAATAAATCTCTTAATAAGATAGGTTTATAATGTCAAAAATTAAAACACACTTTTTCATTATTTTTTTTATATGGAGTTCAAAGATTTTTTTCAGAATTCTAACTCAGCATAAACCTAGATTAATTCTTTTACAAATATTAGTTAGTATCTGTTTTTCCTCCAAATTTATAATATGCAATGAAAGAGAAGAAAATTCTGCACTACTAAACAGGCAATATTTTGTTACGGAGACGGGACCCTTAAGAGAACATTTTTCATGCCACTGGATTGATAATTATTTTAACATAACTTATATTTCTTCTAAATCGAAATTAATATTGTTATTTAAGTGTTAATTAAATTAATTTTTAATAGTATTTAATTTAGAATTTTTCAAAAATTCTTTTGAATTCGTAATCAGCATATCAGACTATATATAGGTACCCATAACGTATGTACTCGAAGTTATAATACACCTGTATAAGAGTGAAAAAAATTTCAAACAGCATAATAAATAATTCTTCTTACTAACTGACGTTTCGGTTTACACCTTCTTCAGAGTTAGTAAGCAATAATTTGTAAAATTTTATTTTTATAGAGAATAAATTGACTATTAATTATGAGGCGCCGTTTGTGTCAAAATTAAAACATAATAAAATAAGCATAATTCATTGCAAACACTTGAGATTTCATGTATTATAGCATAAACTTGTTAAATATATTTCATAAACTATGTTTTAACGTGTTAATATATATTGACAACAGTGTAGCCGACAAGGGTGGAGCCAAATGAATAAGAGAGAGATGTAAAATAAAACAGAAGATTTTACACCATAATAATAAAGTTTATATTAAGCAGAAAAAACATATATTAACACATTAAAACATAGTTTATGAAATATATTTAACAAGTTTATGCTATAATACATGAAATCTCAAGTGTTTGCAATGAATTATGCTTATTTTATTATGTTTTAATTTTGACACAAACGGCGCCTCATAGTAGCGTGTGTATAAAAAACGAGTATTTTGAGAGTGACACACTATACTTTTTCTACGGCCACAAATTACAAACATAAATTCATAAAAAACGAACCCGTAAAAACAAAGTTTTTGACTATAAATCCTTTATATATGAGACTCGATCGATATTTATTTACATTTTTGTGCACAGATTTTTTCACCGCGTAAACACTTTTTTCTACGACCACTACGGAAAATTGCACTTTTCCCATGCTTTACATAGCCCGAAAGTTATTCATTTCTCACAGTCGTGGGATAAAGTGTGAGAAATTATTTCTCACACAAGTTACTAACTACTACTAAGTTAATTTTTATATATGTATTTTTAGGTTATTTTTATTATATAAATTACAAAATATTATTTGTTAATTACTTAAATGTTTATATAATATAATATAATCTCAATATTTCATACGAATATTATAAATAAACTATAATTTTTTCCGTTTCCTCTTTAAGAAAGTTAATTCTTCAGATTTTAATTATATTACAAAACTAAAAAAGTTTATGAAACTGTCGCACGCCCCTGCTATGAACGAGTTGGACGTCCGCTTCCTGCTTGTTGGTTTCTGGTTCCCGGTTTGTCATTATTAAAAGGAACGATGAACGTTCGATACTGACAAACGTTAAGTTTTGTGAATCCCAAACGCTGAGCACCGAGCCCTTCCATTTGGCGTTTGCGTTTGCGGATGACGTTCGGCCTATAAAGTCCCATAGTTCATGGTTTACTTGGTGGTATGTTTACATTACACAAATTACAAGGAGACTATTGCTCGTCGAAACAGATACAAGTCATTTGAATGTACAATTATGTGAATTCCTAATCGCTGTTACCACTGCTGAATAATTGAAAAATAACACCTGACTTCCTGCAGGCTGCAGGTTACACTATTACCATTACTGACATTACCTTTAATTACAAACAACTACAAAGTAAACACAACAATGATATTCTAATTAATGCAAAGCTTCTCACTGAATAATTGTTATTTTAAAACGTTGTGTGTAGCTGACATCGCACGGTAATTACCTACTGCAAGCTTAATAATAAAATAGACATCTATTACTCCGTTTTACCCAATTTTGGTGTAGAAATCAAATTAATTATTTTTGCAAACAAATTTATGGCTACGCCCAGTGGTTCGCTCAACGGCAGAGTGTTCACATGCTTATGGACTTGAACAAGAAATAAGATTTCACTATAATAAAATATACCATTCTGTTATTGTGATTTAATCCTGTTGAATTTTTACCATATCTCGATCCTCTACATTGTATTCTATTAAATTTTCAATTTTGGTTCCGATATAATTAAATTTTTGGTTAATTTTATTTAATTTTTTCATGACAGATTAATAACTGGCAATGCTAGTCTAATATGATGAGAAAGATGAAAACAGGATGAGTTTGTTGACCTTTACCTTTGCTTATTGAATTTATTTCATTAAAAATTTACGATATATACCGGAAGGTATCTACTTTTGTATGTTTTATAAAATTGGAACATTATTCTATTTATTATACTAAGTATTACCTATTAAGTAGTGAACGTAATCTAAAGAAAATAAAATTTATCTTGACAATGGTTGGTTGATTGGGTTGTGAATCTGTGCTCATTGTGTCTTTTGCAACCTATTCCTTGTTACATGGTTTGTTCTTTATTTTTTTTGTACTCATTCAATAGGATTATATCCTAATTACAAAATATTATGTTATTAAGTATAGCGGAATTTAACCACTCAAAATAAGTGCTATTTTTGTCGGTTGTTGGGTTTAAACTTGGGATTTCTATTAGCTTGCTTGGTGAAAATTATATCCCTGAGCAGATTACTATAAAAGATGTTCTTAAAATGTTATAAGTTTTGTTCATCGCTTTGTATCCTTTCACTTCATTTAGTACGAAAACAAAACACGTCTTTGGGAATATTTTGATTGGAATGAAAAGAAGTAGAAATACTCACATGAGTTGATTTGAATAAAACTAATTATTTCCGAAGATTGAAACGCATAATCGCTTTTTACTGAGTCGAGAGCACAACAGAATTGAAAACAGAGACACGAAGTGAAATACGTTTGCAGAATTGATAAAAATGAACGCTATTATTTCGCATGAGTCTGCTTATTATTCAAAATAACAAGGTTGTATGATTAGCCGTGGGTGCAGGTGATCTGTTGGAGTTGCTGAACCAATTCCTGCAATGCCATTGCGAATTGCCATTCCCAAATGGAAACTAAACTGATACTGCCCATTATGAATAATGAAAAGCATGAGTGTGTACCTGAATGCACATGGCTAGTCCTCGTATTTTCAATGCTAATCCTTTTCCACTAATTTTGATCTGGTATCGCCATATATTGTTAGTAATCGATTTGTACCTATTGCTCATTTCTATTATTGACGATAGTATTTTATAAGCATTGTTCAAAAGTGTTATTCCTCTATAGTTTTTACATTCTTCGGAATCTCCTTTTTATAATATATTAATATTATTTGTCCAATCTTTTGGCATTTTTCTTTCCTCATATTTATCTCATCTATTCCCGGTGTTTTCCATTTTTACTTTTTGCAATTACCTTCTTACTTCTTCTATTGTTGAGTCTTGTGTTATCTCTTTACCTATTTCCTCTTCTTCTCTATTATCTTCTTCCTCATTCTTCTTCTGTATCTGTTTTTCTCGGCTAGAAGTTCATTCAAGTTACCTTCCCATGTTTGTTTTTGCTCTTCTTCAGTTTCAGTTATTTTTGCATTTTTATCAATCATATTTGTGTTACTTATCTTATTCGTATATTTTTGCCGCCTTATATCTTGATAAAAATGCTTCGTGTTCCTATTCTCACTTTCTTCTTCTATGTTTTTAACTTGCCCTCCATCCACATTCTTTTGTTTTATTAGGACTTAGCTACATTCCTTCTTTATTTTTTATATTCTTCTTTGTCACATTCATTTTTTGTTTGTATCCATTTTATTCTTATTTTTCTTTCTGATAATGCTTTGCATTCTTCATTAAACCACTCTTTTCTGTTTTTATTTTGCTGCACTCCTAGTCTTTTTTCAGCGGTTTTTAATATGCATGCTTTAATTTTACCGCATTCTTCTTCTCTGCTCTTTTCTTTCATTTCTTAGTTTGTTATAGATGCTTCTATTTTTTCAACATATTCATTCACAACGTTCTTGCTCATCATTTAATTTTTCTTTGTTCCATTGAACTTGTTTCTTTTCGTTCTTGGGTATTCTTTTTATCTTCTGTTTTAGTGTTGCGCTTACCATTTAGTAGTGGTCGGAGTAGTCGCACACTCCTCAGTATATGATCTCACGTTTCTTATTGTTGTTTGCTTTCTTTTTGATATAAATATATGGTCTATTCGTGAGTAACTTTTTTGGTCTGGTGACGTCCAAGTTACTATATGCTGCCACGGATGTTCGTATTTTGTGCTGCTTATAATCATATTTGTACTTATTGCGAAATTGCATAATCTTTGCCCATTGTCATTTGATGTCCTGTGACTCGTATGCTTCCCTGCTACCTCTTTGATGTATTCTTACAGTATCCGACGCATTATTAGATTCATTTAAAAATTGTTTTCATATTTGAAATTGTGCCAATTCGGAACAATTCGGAATTAGTTGTTTTTGGCTTTAGTGCTTTTCAAGGTAAATTATTGTTTTCATTTTACGCCTTCAAATCGTTTTCTAATGTACATATTATAATTATTCACAAAAACAATCAATTAAATTATACGACTACGACCGGAACGGACAATAATAGATGATCAGTTACGTGATCAATAAAACTACTAAACGGCGCTATTATTGGAATAGTTAACTAATCGAATCACCAAATAAATCACACATTCACCACTCACGTCATGGACCAGTTAAACGTGATATACAAACTGTGACAATAAGGAAAAATGGCAATTCCCCGGCACGTGCTACTCGTATCAGAGTATCTTCAACACTGCTGATATCCGACTCTTAATCCGACTCATCTCTAGTACGTAATCCCATACTTCGCCCAAGTCTACTAACGTAATCGAACAAACAAAGACAATCACAACTAATGTAGCACACTTGCATTCTTATATCATTAATTATTTTTACAATCAACATGAATGATAACCTCGAGATATTTTATAATTTTTAAATGATATTACTCTAGGCTAGGCGGTTAAATTTTTAAAAAAATGTTTTATTTTATGCTTTTTAGTGATTCGTTTTATTTGATTTCGTCAGCTAGAAACGCAAAATAATAATCAATGGCGATAAGAAAAGAGTTCCCAAAAAGTTGTTTTTATTTTTATTTTTGATGGTAAACATAGAACAGAATTAACTCCCAATTACAGAATGGTAGATGTTATTATAGTGGAATCCAACAACTCGAACCCAGTGGTAATATAGACTTGTTTAGTGTGACGTCACTTTCTGGTTCCAAACAAGAAAATGGCCACTCGTTGCTAAGGTAGTTGCTATGCTAGTCGATGAAACAGTTTGGTTTGACAATAAAAAATCGTTTATAAAATAATTTATTACGGAACTAAACTTTATTACGTGTTTTTAAGCCACTTTAAAACAATTAAATCTCAAAATAAATTTAAAGACGCAGTTATTGTCAAACGGCAAACGTCAAACCAGCCTGTTTTACCGACTTGCATAGCAACGGTCTTAGCAACGAACGTTGTTTGGAACCAGTGTGACGTAACCACTAAACAAGTCTATTGTCGAACTGGGGACTGCTAGCATGCTGGGCGAACCTTCTATCCCTGACCTAACCACTGGCCGTTTTGAACCTATTAACGAGAACCCGAGAACGTCAGTTGAAATCTCTAAGAGAACGCTGCTATTTTGTTATTAGCTTCTGAAATCGTTGGCCGCCATATTGAGAGAAAATGGCGTGTTAAAACTAAGGTATATTATTTTTAAAATACTAATAATAACTACGTTTAAAATTTCGTATAGGTATGGGTCATGCAGGTATTTTTTGAGATAGCTGACTACCATTTTGATTCAAGATGGCGGATTAAAATTGTTCTCAAGATTCATATTAATCAAAAAAGTGATTAGTTTTCAAATTGTGTTCAAATTGATCACACAGTTTTTGATATAGCTAGCCGTAATGTTGTTTTCAAGATGGCGGCTTAATATTTAAATAGAGTAAAACAAAACTTAGATCGAAAGACACATACTTATTTACAAAAGGATTCGTATAAAGCCGTTTTCGAGAAAATTGCGGACATACAAATTAACAAATAAAGAAACACACGTGAATCTTAGAACCTTGCTTCTATTTCGAAGTCGGTTAAAAATAAACAAAATAATTATTAACAAAATAATCAAAAGAATTAATGTCACCTTATGAACTCGTCAAAATATGAAAAATGTTAATTCACAGACGTATAATGACAAAAATAATAAAGAAAAGAAGGAGCACGAAGGAATATGGCATAAACACTACACGATACACGTGATTTCTTCATTGATTCTTCTTGATTCTAGAATGAAACCATGACACTTATTACTTACTCATGTTTTTTGTCATTGTTAAGTTTACAGATTTGTAGACCTGAGAAATTTGAGGTGATGATAGATTCTAAAATAATTAATTAATTCCGCCGCAGGCGATTTTTTTTTTCATTTAAGTTCAAAAGGATGTGAAGCTGCATGTTTTTCACCCATTTCATGATCAGAAATTAATATCAATCTATTAAATTTGTAAATTTCATGTGATGCTCAAGCCTTCGGGCACCCATAAAGTCGGCGCTTATGTTGTATGTAACAGTATTACTTATACAAGTATCGAAAAATTTACAAACCATCAAGCTGTACGTTCTCCTTCCTAGACGGCATAAACATATCTTTATATTATAAAGTATCAATTTTATGATTTTATATTGCAAGTAGGGCTCAAAATGGATTTTTTTACGAAACGGACCGCTAGGTTTCTTGAAATTGTCAATTTTTTTAGACATAGTATAACTTTATTTCTAAATAAATAGTTTTACTTATACAGTAGTAAATACCTATTCTTAAAAGATTGTAACTATAGTAATGCTGTTTGCCGAGGTTAGTAGAGACGAGAGCATGCCTGACTAATCTTGATATGGAATAAAGAGTCTCGAATCAACTTAGGTCTCGTCTCGGTCTCGAATCTGTAATCAAGGCTTGCCTTGTGGTCACGTCTCGATTTTCGTGACGAGACGAGACGAGGATTGAGACTAGTCTCGAGTCTCCAGGCAACACTAATTGTAACCAGAAATAGTATTATTCTTCAATTTACGAGGACGAAACGGTATGTTGGTCAATTTCACGAACCGGAGCAGTGTTCCAGTCCGCTCCGGTTCATTTCGAGACCTGATTGCAATAACAGTTATTTTAAGGCCTAAATACTTTATATTACGTTATTTGACACCAACAAAAAAAGATTTGCGCACAACAAAAAACAATTCATGTCAAAAAATCTCATTATACGGTAGATAGAAAATACATTTTTCGGCGATTGACATTAAAAGTGCTGTTTTTTTGACAGCAGACAGTCAACAAAGTGTCACTTTTGCTGCCTAGGCAGCAAAAATAGTAAAAAAGCCTAGGCAGCAAAAGTAATTGTTACTATGGTGAATCAACAAATTTGACATTTATAAAATTCATCACATACCTAACCTATTTTGGCTTAGGTTAACGCTTTGTTTGTAATATTATGTTATTTTGTTAATCATAAAAATAAAATAATAATTCTGACGCGAGCTTCAAGGCGTGATTTTTCAAATATTCCGCCAAGTTTATCAGCGCATGTCTACATGCAGTGCGCAGTAGTTCAGACTGAGATTATAGGCTACGCATGCGTATTGTAGTCTGATTGAGTTTTGCTTTGTTGATGTTGATGATTGTTGTACAACATAATAGAGTAGACATCGTAGATGTCTGAAGTATGATACCATTTTATTTTGATAAAATGTTTCCTCTTTCGGTGCGAATTAGTAACATGTTAAGGAGTGATTATTATATTCAACGTTTATCGTCGAGTAACGATTAACCTATCGAACACTAGAATAGCAATCACAGAGCTGAAGCTGGAATTCCTCATTCATCGCAGTACCAAATTGTTGCAGAATTTATTTTGAGATATGTTAGTTTTGTTGCGAATTATTAAAGCCCATTTTTCTTTATCACTGTATCATCTATAGGATATGGCTTAGAAGTTGTACCAAATAAAGATCAGCTTTTCGGACATTGATAATACAATAATTCCAGATCGAACATCAACATTACCGTATATTTTAATCATTATCGCTGGTATTGTCATCATCGATATTTACATATTTATTAGACCAACGGAGCGAAAAAGGGAATCGACAAGGAACCTGTACCTATATTTTTTCTGCTTGGAGGAATGCAGATCAGCATTTTGATACTATATTCTTCCAGTGTCGACGTACGGAATCAAACACTCTGTGATTACAACAATACTCTAGATAATGTCGTTGCTAATAACGTATGTGTAGTTCGCAATACAAACTCTCTAATGACGTCATCAGAATGTAATTCCAAGAATGCCATTTTGAATCTTCCTATATTTTGTTCTTTCATAGCAACTGTCAACATACGCATCCCTGGTTAGAATGCCACATAGAAACACACACAAAATTTATACGATTCTATGGTAGTCAATATGTGTATTGAAACACATAAATCCAGATATATATTTTATTGGTTTTTATCCGCATATACGAATGTAAGTCTATTCGATCTTATGAGTTTTAATGGTACACAGGTAGAACGGATTTTATACGATTCTATGGTAGTCAATATGTGTATTGAAACACCTCTTTTACCATAAACTGCTGGAAATCCAGATATATATTTTATTGGTTTTTATCCGCAATTACGAATGTAAGTCTATCCGTTCGTATGAGATATAATGGTACACAGGTCGAACGGATTTTATAGGAATCTATGGTAGTCAATATGTGTATTGAGACGTGCATTTTACCATAAACTGCTGGAAATCCAGTTATTTATTTTATTGGTTTTTATCCGCATATACGAATGAAAGTCTATCCGTTCGTATAGGATATAATGGTACACAAGTAGAACGGATTTTATTGGAATCTATGATACTTAATATGTATGTTACCATTCATTGCTGGTTACAGTCTATCTGTTTCTATACGAATATCGGTAGAAGGTATAAGTTAGAAGCTACTGGTAAAAATAGCGGAGAAGTAGCACTTCGAAAATAGTAATTTCGCTATTAACTTTTAATTGGATTTTATCCGTTTCTATGTGATACGCATTCTATTTGATCCCACGAGCAAAGTGGGATACAATTTTCTATGAGAATTTATACGGATTACACACTTTGTGATTTCTATACGGTTTTATAGTAATTTCGCTATTAACTTTTAATTGGACTTTATCCGTTTCTATGTGACACACATTCTATTTGATCCTATGAGCAAAATGGCATGCAATTTTCTATGAGAATTTATACGCATTACACACTTTGTGATTTCTATACGGTTTTATATTAATTTCGCTACCTATTAACTTTTATCTGGATTTTATCCGTTTCTATGTGACACACATTCTATTTGATCCTATGAGCATAGTGGGATACTATTTTCTATGAGAATTTATACGCATTACACACTTAGTGATTCCTATACGATTTATATAGTAATTTCGCTATTAACTTTTAATTGGATTTTATCCGTTTCTATGTGATACACATTCTATTTGATTCTATGAGCAAAGTGGCATACTATTTTCTATGAGAATTTATACGCATTACACACTTTGTGATTTCTATACGGTTTATAGTAATTTCGCTATTAACTTTTAATTGGATTTTATCCGTTTCTATGTGACACACATTCTATATGATCCTTTGAGCAAAGTGGCATGCTATTTTCTATGAGAATTTATACGCATTACAAACTTTGTGATTTCTATACGGTTTTATAGTAATTTCGCTATTATCTTTTAATTAGATTTTATCCGTTTCTATGTGACACACATTCTATTTGATTCTATGAGCAAAGTGGCATGCAATTTTCTATGAGAATTTATACGCATTACACACTTTGTTATTTCTATACTGTTTTATAGTAATTTCGCTATTAACTTTTAATTGGATTTTATCCGTTTCTATGTGACAAATATTCTATTTGATCCTATGAGCAAAGTGGCGTGCAATTTTCTATGAGAATTTATACGCATTACACACTTTGTTATTTCTATAAGGTTTTATAGTAATTTCGCTATTAACTTTTAATTGGATTTTATCCGTTTCTATGTGATACACATTCTATTTGATCCTATGAGCAAAGTGGCATGTAATTTTCTATGAGAATTTATACGCATTACACACTTTGTGATTTCTATACGGTTTTATATTAATTTCGCTACCCATTTACTTTTATCTGGATTTTATCCGTTTCTATGTGACACACATTCTATTTGATCCTATGAGCAAAGTGGGATACTATTTTCTATGAGAATTTATACGCATTACACACTTAGTGATTCCTATACGGTTTTATAGTAATTTTGCTATTAAATTTTAATTGGATTTTATCCGTATCTATTATTTACATTCTATTATTTGATCTTATGAGTAAAGTGGGATACTATGAGAATTTATACGCATTACACACATACTGAATTTTATACGTTTTTATAGTAATTTCGCTATTAACTTTTAATTGGATTTTATCCGTTTCTATGTGGTACACACAATAAAATCCAAACAATTTGATCCTATGAGCAACATGGGCTAATATTTTCTATGAGAATTCATACGCTTTTATAGTAATTTCGCTATTAACTTTTAATTGGATTACATCCGTTTCTATGTGTACACATTCTATTTGATTCTATGAGCAGAATGGGTAACTATTAATACGCATTACACACTTTGTGGTTTTTATACAGTTTTATAGTAATTTCGCTTATTACTTTTAATTGGCATGTACCCGTTTCTATATGATAACATATTTTATTTGATCCTGTGGGCATAATGTGATTGTATTTTCTATAAGAAAACAATAAAAACAAAACTATAAATACGATTCAAATCTTATAAGAACCTTTAGAAAACAATACAATCCCAACTGTACATACGATTAAAATCTTATAAAAACCAGAAAACAATACAATCCACAATGTAAATTCGATGCAAATCTTATAAAAATCTATAAAAAACGATAAAATCCAATATGTAAGCACGATTCAAATGATATAAAAAACAATAAAATCCAAACTGTAAACATAATAATTAGAATCTTATAAAATCCCATAGAAAACAATAAAATCCAAACTAGAAATACAATTCTAATCTTATAAAAAACCATAGAAAACAATAAAATCAAAAAAAAATAATAGCGAAATTACTATAAATGCATATAAATTCTCATAGAAATTAGTATCCCACTTTGCTCATAGGATCAAATAGAATGTGTATCACATAGAAAAGAATAAAATCCAATTAAAAGTTAATAGCGAAATTACTATAAAACCGTATAGGAGTCACTAAGTGTGTAATGCCTATAAATTCTCATAGAAATTAGTATCCCGCTTTGCTCATAGGATCAAATAATAGAATGTGTATCAACGAATAAAATCCAATTAAAAGTAAATAGCGAAATTACTATAAAACCGTATAGGAATCACTAAGTGTGTAATGCGTATAAATTCTCATAGAAAATAGTATCCCACTTTGCTCATAGGATCAAATAGAATGTGTGTCACATAGAAACGGATAAAATCCAGATAAAAGTTAATAGGTAGCGAAATTAATATAAAACCGTATAGAAATCACAAAGTGTGTAATGCGTATAAATTCTCATAGAAAATTTCATGCCACTTTTCTCATAGGATCAAATAGAACGTGTGTCACATAGAAACGGATAAAATCCAATTAAAAGTTAATAGCGAAATTACTATAAAACCGTATAGAAATCACAAAGTGTGTAATGCGTATAAATTATCATAGAAATTAGTATCCCACTTTGTATGCGTGTCACATAGAAACGGATAAAATCCAATTAAAAGTTAATAGCGAAATTACTATAAAACCTAATAAAAATCACAATCAAATAGAATGTGTGTCACATAGAAACGGATAAAATCCAATTAAAAGTTAATAGCGAAATTACTATAAAACCTTATAGAAATAACAAAGTGTGTAATGCGTATAAATTCTCATAGAAAATAGTATCCCACTTTGCTCATAGGATCAAATAGATTGTGTGTCACATAGAAACGGATAAAATCCAGATAAAAGTAAATGGGTAGCGAAATTAATATAAAACCGTATAGAAATCACAAAGTGTGTAATGCGTATAAATTCTCATAGAAAATTACATGCCACTTTGCTCATAGGATCAAATAGAATGTGTATCACATAGAAACGGATAAAATCCAATTAAAAGTTAATAGTGAAATTACTATAAAACCGTATAGAAATCACAAAGTGTGTAATGCGTATAAATTCTCATAGAAAATTGCAGGCCACTTTGCTCATAGGATCAAATAGAATGTGTATCATATAGAAACGGATAAAATCCAATTAAAAGTTAATAGTTAAATGACTATAAAACCGTATAGAAATCACAATGTGTGTAATGCGTATAAATTCTCATAGAAAATAGTATCCCACTTTGCTCATAGGATCAAATTGAATGTGTGTCACATAGAAACGGATAAAATCCAATTAAAAGTTAATAGCGAAATTACTATAAAACCGTATAGAAATCACAAAGTGTGTAATGCGTATAAATTCTCATAGAAAATAATATCCCACTTTGCTCATAGGATCAAATAGAATGTGTGTCACATAAAAACGGATAAAATCCAATTAAAAGTTAATAGCGAAATTACTATAAAACCGTGTAGAAATCACAAAGTGTGTAACACGTATAAATTCTCATAGAAAATAGCATGCTACTTTGCTCATAGGATCAAATAGAATGTGTGTCACGTAGAAACGGATAAAATCCAATTAAAAGTTAATAGCGAAATTACTATAAAACCGTATAAAAATAACGAATTGTGTATTTGCGTATTAATTCTTATAAAAAATTAATTGCCATTCTGCGTATAGAACCGAATAGATTACATTTCTCATAAAAGCATATAAAATCTGTTAAGAATTTTATCGTAAATTTACAATTATTGCAGATAAAATATGTTCCGAATTGATCCAGATTAAAACCCAATAGAATATATTACCACATTGCGTATAAAATGACAATAGAAATATTACGGCTCATAGAATCCCATAAATTCTCATAATGTTTTTATTACTACTTTGGGGCATGGCGGATAAAATTCGGCGTGTGCACATAAGTTACGATAAATTCTCATTAAAACTTTATCTGTATTAACTACCATTTTATCTGGCATTCTAACCAGGGATAGCAACATACTTTGATTGCGGTACCTATCAATATATTTAAAATAATCATTAAGAAAAATTTTTTGATAAGATTTTATCAATATTTAATTTTTTGTTAACTTGCAAAAATTATAATAAACAAAATATTGAAATTTTAAAAACTTTCATGACGTGATCTTGTTAAGTATATATATAAGAAGGGCTCCAAGAAGCGAAATTTTTTTAGGCCGATTATTTAAACATTTTTTGTTGTCTTCAATGTCAACGAAGGTCCGACAAAATTTTGTTAATTAACAATTGCCTAACTTTTCTAAAAATTAACTTAATAACTTTTTTCCAACGAGACTCAATTCTTTGAAGTGTTGACAATACACCATAATTTTTTCAAATTTTTAAATTGATATTTGATACTGTAAAAACATTATTTTACATGATGTACTCGCTTTAAAGACGGCACACGCACACCTCACCGGCCGGTTGGAGCCCTATTTTCAGCGTTAAATTACTATTATAAATAATGGAGGTAGAGTTCCGGGAGTTAGGACTTTTTTATTGGAAATTTCCTCCTCTTTAAGAATCTTTTTTAAAAATTTATAAATTATTAATAGTTTTTGAAATATTAGCGAAAAACTAAATGCCTTTTTTTCTTCATCTTTATTTGTTTATAACTTTTGCAATTTGTTGCATGCTGGAAAATGGTTAAAATACATTTTTCTAGACGTCATTCCGGATCAAACTCTTGTAGGTCAATAAGTCTTTTAATGTAAAACAATTATTTTGACGTAAATAGTCTTTTCAGTTGTATTTTGTATTGGATCCTTTTCTTAGCGAAAGTGTACACTTTATTTCAGTAAATAATAAGGTATTTGACTTGATACACTGGTTTTACATTCAGAAATCATAATCTTAAACATGATACTATGTCCGACAACTGACATCAGTTCATGCCAGTTATGCCGCATGCCGCCAATTTATTTTTTGCTGTGTGCACTTGGTTTATGATTGACCAATGACAATAGCAAAACAGTCGCAACAATATTCGATTAACTTAACCAGTATGAAATATAAGTTTGTTGGTTGTTGCCGTATAAAAACAAGCTTATTTTATCACGCTAGCTTATAAAATCATTTGTAAGATTATGTTTGAGATAATGTATTGTTCGGTTGAAACTAATAAACACAAGATAGTATTGATTTTATATTATTATTGTATGTATAGCGTGATCAAATTAACAGTATCAGATAAATCAGTGTAATACTTTACTAAATGATATTTGATTTTGTGGAAATAAATAAATAAAATTACAAAAGAACACAGAACACATTTACAATTTAATCTTACAAGTAGGTACTACGATACGACTACCTATATAAAATATTATATATATTTTAAAATTTAGAATTTAGTAATCTCAATTTTTTTTTAAAATTACTCAGCTCAGAATAGTTGTATACATAAGATAGGTAGATAGCAATGAAAAATATTTTAAGACTGGAAACAAGGTAAGCAAAAGCAATGAGTAGTTAGGTCTTTTGAACACCAGCCAATTTGTGAGTACAATTGTAAATTTTTTTACAGTAATATAATATATTTAAATGGTGTCGTGTAAGAATTTGCGTTTCCTAATTAGTATAAATTATGTAACTACATACAAATTAGTAGAATAAATGTGTGACAAAAATCACAATAAACCTGAGTTTGTAGGTTATAAGCAGTGGGCGACTTTTGAATTTACTCAATAAAATATTTAAATATTCCAAAGCCATACTAGGCCAATAGGGCGTCAGAAACTTCGACAATAAATTTAAAATGTTTTTTTGTGTGTTTTTGAACACTTCGTAAATACTGCAACACCTGATTTATCCCATAAAATAATCTCAAAGTGATTTTACAGTTTCGATAAACATTTCAGACGAGCAGTTTTTAAGTTTTCCTTGATTTTAAGTGCACTGCAGTTGAAAGTTTTAGTTTTGCTGTTAGATGGTCCTGGCGACGGCAACCGATGTCCGATAACTGGATGTTCGGTTCTCGTGAGGCGAATAAACATACATAGGTACGTACGTACTACAACATGAAGATTTAGTGGCCGTATGCTGCGGCTGTATACTGACACTATTTCGCACGTCTTATGTCAGCGATTCTAAAACTTCTGTTATTTGTTGTTCCTGTTTTTTATATGTTTAGAGGAAAATAAATTTACCTACCACTAGCAATTAAATGTTTAATTTAAAGATTAAATAAGGGACAACTCGCCTGTCGATTGATTTACATTCTTATTACGAATATTATTTGAAATTGGTGTAGGTAATTTGAAATATTTCAAAAATGATTTCTTGTTTTTATAAATATTCCATTCTTAAAACGGGCGTTTCACAAATTAATAGCCTATCATTTTTAGTTTAGTTGTTTAGTACTAATTTAACATTTTGCGTATCTGTGAGATCAGATATTGAAATTAATTAGTAATTAATAATTATTATATAGACATGAATTTAAATCACAGCGGTTAATACCTGAACAATTTATCTAAATAAGATGAAACCAGTTAATCATGATTTTGTTTAACACAAACTTTAAATCCTTGTGATGTGTTTTGACATGAGTGTACAATGTAAATGGGGGAAAAGGCCACAAGATAAACATTTAAAAAACAAAAAAAACCTTTATAAAAGTTTAAAATTTTCTTTTTTTCATCTTGTAATATTTTTTATAGTTACTCATATTATAATATTTTAAATTTGGTATTAGTTGTTAAAGAATCGAATAATTACTTCATTTAAGAATACATATTTGTTTTATTTTATGGTTTTTGAAACTTATTTTTAAAAGTTGAGATTGAGAATCACTGTCGTTTTAAATTGGTAGTGCTACAATATTTCAGCAATTTTGGTATATCTATGTACGATATGTGTGTGTGGAAAGTGGATGTTAATACATCTTTGTTGTTATGTACTGTGTACCTACCGCGCAAGAAAAATTGAACCAGTATTTGCTCAACTACTTCTTTTAAGTAAAATGTTTTCCTTTCAATAAACGCAATGAGATTAAATGAAAGAATAACGGAAATCGAAATTTATTATCGTTGTATGTTTTGTTTCTAGATCCTAGAAGGACGACGTAAGATTAACTGTTCTTATTTTAAATTTAAAAATCGATATGTACATATTTTAAATTCTTCCTATTTTTAATAATATCTACAGGACGAAATATTATAATTTAAAATATTGGGAAAAGGTTAAAGGAAATTGAATTTTGTATGCTGTAAACAACAGGGTAACTGGAATGTAATGGTATTCCACATTTAAATATTGGCGTCTATATAAAAGTTAATATCGTTATGATCGATATAAATTTATGTAAATTTGTAATGAGATTGCTTATGTCGATTATCTTAAATAATCGGTCCCCAGCAGCCTGTGGCAGTGTAAATTCACAATGGAATTGGCGTAGGCAAGGATTAAGCGACTATAGTTCAGTCAAAATAGTAAAATCAGAGGAACTAAAAATACTAGTTCCAATTTCTTCAGGAATGTGTAGGAGAGGGTCCCCCCAACAATAAAAAATAAAGTCCCTCCAAATTCCGGTGCCGCTGGGGGGTGAGGAGGGCTTTAAATGTTCAATTTTTCAGTTTTTCGCTTATAACTCGAAAACGGTGCGTTACAGTGAAAAAGTACTTTAGTACAAAATGAAAGCTTATTTGCAACAATTTAAGCCCAACCGCAGTTCTATACGTTCAATAGTTTTCGAGATATGGCACTTCCAAATTAACAATTTTTTCCAAAAAAATAAAAGTTGATTTTATTTGCTTTTTTCGTAATTTTTGTATTTAATTAACTGTAATTTCTGAACGAATAAAAATATTGTCGTCCGGTTTCTTTCATTAAATTTTACGAACATTTCTCTATAAAATTCATTATCTTAAAATTTTTTAGGGCATTCATTAAGCCAAAATATCAATTTTTTTTTTCGAGAGAAGTATTCAAATATTTTGTATTTATTGTGTTTAATGAGCTGTAACTTCGGAACGGATAAAGTTATCGACTTCCGGTTTCTTGCATTAAATTCTACGAACATTTCTCCATAAGATGCATTATTTTAAATTTTTTTTTGGGTATTCATTAAGCCAGAATATCAAATGTTTTTCAGAAAGAAAATTGAGAATTTTTTAAATTTTTAATGTTTATTGTGTTCAAGGAGCTGTAACTTCTGAACTTATTTAAATATTGACTTCTGGTTGCTTTTACTAAATTCTACGACCATTTCTCCATAAGATACATTATTCTAAATTTGTTTAGGGTGTTCATTAAGCCAAAATATAACATGTTTTTCCGAGAGAAAGTAAAGAGATTTTTAAATTTTTTATATTTATTGTGTTTAATGAGCTATAATTTCTGAACGGATAAAGTTATCGACTTCCGGTTTCTTTTATTAAATTCTACGAACATACATGGTTGTAATTTTTTTTTAGGTTGTTCATTGCGCCAAAATATTAAATGTTTTTGTAATAAATACGAAAAAATTGAATACTTCTCTCTCGAAAAAAATTGATATTTTGGCTTAATGAATGCCTTAAAAAAATTAAGATAATGAATTTTATAGAGAAATGTTCGTAAAATTTAATGAATGAAACCGGAAGACAATATTTTTATTCGTTCAGAAATTACAGTTAATTAAATACAAAAATTACGAAAAAAGCAAATAAAATCAACTTTTATTTTTTGGAAAAAATTGTTAATTTTGGAAGTGCCATATCTCGAAACTATTGAACGTATAGAGCTGCGGTTGGGCTTAAATTGTTGCAAATTTAATAAGCTTTTATTTTGTACTAAAGCACTTTTTCACTGTCACGCACCGTTTTCGAGTTATAAACGAAAAACTGAAAAATTGAACATTTAAAGCCCTCCCCACCACCCCGCGGCACCGGAATTTGGAGGGACTTTATTTTTTCAAGTTCGGATGACCCTCCCCTACACATTCCTGAAGAAATTGGAAATAGTATTTTTAGTTCCTCTGATTGCCCATTTTTGATCTAGATTGACTGGACTACTAAGGGGAAACGAGAAAGAGTTTGCAAGTAAAGATAGAGATGTAGCGAAGTGGCAGTTTTACCTGCCGGTTAATTTGACATGGCGGTATATTACGGCTAGGTCCCACGAGATGACACCAGTGCTAGGCTGCCACAACAACGTTGCCTCTTAAGCTGCATTCAGACCGACCCACTTATAAGTGAAATATTTACAATTATAAGTATAAATCAAATACATACATACCTACCAAATTAGTGGATGAACACCAATTGGAAAAATTTAGAACTTATGAAAATATTTAAATTTAAATACATAATAATTGTTTATTAAGTACAATTTGTTGTGTGATTTTTACAATTTGCATATTAAAATATTTTTTATCTTATAATATCCGCTATGCTCGTTAAGTTAGGTTAGAAACGGCCTACGGTTTGAATCTGGTTTGTGTTTGTTATTTGATATTTCATATTTGTTTTCTTGATTCTTTTTTACACTGTAATATTGTTCTGGGATTATCCTGTTGTATTGCAGTATAAATAAATTATTATTATTATTATTATTATTAAAAGAAAATGGATTTCCATACACATGTAAATTAAAAAGTAGAATTTATATGCTTTTAAATATGTTTACATATTCAGTAATAATATTTTACAACACAAGCATACGATATTTTCATTAATTACTATTTATAATAATTAAATTAAATTAATATCTATTTTGTATGTCATTAATAACACGCAGCTTGCAAGTGACAGTTCGATGATAAAGATGACATGATATACCTATCGCACTATTCACTTAGTGGACTGATTGGAAAAGATAGAACTTTGGGTGGTTTTCAGATTACACTTATAAGTGAAATTGGAATTTTGACGAAGCGAACGCTGAGCGCTGATTGGTCAATTAGTCACTTATACTTATAAGTGGGTCGGTCTGAATGCAGCTTAATGCCGTAATTCGGCCGTAACGTAACGTAAACGTAAACATATACGTAGTGATTCGACACGCAGACGCAGTACTTTGTACCTTGACGGTGTCGAGTTCGCAGAAAGCCCCGGAATTCAACTTGTTTTGGTTTCGTCCTTGTATAATTAATAAGGTACGTGTGAGGAAAGAAAAACAAATATCCATTAACCTGGAAGTGAATTTCACGGAGGGTTTAAAAGGACTTTGTGTAAGAGTCTAATTACAGTGTCACAGCCAGATTCTACAAAGGTCATGAGGCCATGTTCTGGGTGGAATAATGCATGCCGTTTACGAGTTAACTTCTATTGTGAACAATTTAAAGTGACAAAGCTCTCGGCTCGCTCTATTCTATTCCGGCCCATCACAACATTCTGTTTCATCGGAGTTGCTACGTTATTTTCAAAACGCTAGACGAAAGACGAAACACCAGCGCAGAGCAAGCGCTATCGTGAATGTGACGGTGACGCTTCTAGAGGCGCCGAAGCGCCGCAACGCTACAATGCTAGAGCGCCTCAACACCGAATAGCGAATACCAGCTAGCAGCTACAGCAACAGAATCAACTATGCACATTTCACTTTGAATGTTTGTTCGTTCGTCTGTTTGTACGATTGTACATGTCTGAATGCAGAGCGACGAACGACACAAATGCTGCTTGCTGCTTCGTTCTTTGCTGCATAGCACAAACGTTTGTATTTGATGTAATGTAAAAAGTTTATGGTTTATTTAAGGTTGTTTCTGAATTCACTTTTTTAGAGCTGTAATGTTTTACGTGACCTGGGTAATCAAGTAATAAGTTTCGACCCCAAATACCGCCTCATCACGGTGTTGGCTAATGTGAGTTAACACAAAATTCTTTTGTTTTACCCTTGTTTCGGCTAACCTTGTATACGTCAAGTATATTTTATAGACCAGAAAAGTTAGGTTAGAATTTGCTTTTGGCGCGAGTTCATAGTTTAAATTCGCTAGTACAGGTTTCTTAAAAATGTTATTTTATTAAAATTCTTAAGCAGCTCTTGTTAAAAATTCGATAGTTTATTTATTTAGTAATAGACTGCAACAGTTAAAACCTATAGAAATTATAAAGTAAGAAAATTATTAGAAATTAATTTTCAAGCTGCAAGCAAAATAACGTGTGTCTTTGATAGTTCCTCAGGCTAAAGTGAGAGCACTGTATCAAAAGTAGGGGTATGAGCAAGATAGATAATTGACAGCTGTCAACGACAATCTAAAATCTAACCTGTATGTTACCTACGATATACGATTACCTGCAGCTATATACGATTTCCTCGTTGATAAAAATTGCATCAAAAATGGAGAAAATGCTTTTAATTCGAACAATGTGTTGAGTTGCGGCTTTGATGCTGAAATCAAAGTTTTGGAGGGTTCTGTACAAGCAAGAACGCGAAAATGTCAATACGAAGTTATGGTAAGAATATTTCTTTGTTGAAAATAAAATATGTTTATAATAGTCTACTATTTAAATTAAAAAATCATGCCTTTGTGTGTCAGTGTTTATAATCAAATATTATTTAAAAATACAATCATGGACCAATCCGTCTGCTGTATTAATAAACTATTACTGTGCATGGTTACAGAATATTTTAAAATGATGCGCTTATTGTTGGCGCCTTTTGCTAATGTATCGAGTAGAATTTTTTTCACACATCTGTTTTTACTCAATCTGGTGTTTTGGCGGACCTCATTACTTCAATTTATTTTATTAGTTTTTAAAATTGTGTATATTTCCCGCCAGAAAATATCAAATGTCTATTTGCTACAACAGAAGCTATGACGCATGCGCCAAAGTTGTACGACTACATCAAGACATACGTTCATTGAATTTGTCATGTTCTCTTATTGTTTAAATAATTATAAACTGTGCATAGTTCATGTAAATATTTTTGTACGAATATAGTATTAAAGGATCGTTGTAGGTGCTACATGTAATGATTTATATAAGAGATTTACATTTATGAGTTTTCTCGACCTTCAAAGTTGGCCAAACATTTGTCCCGTAAGAAATACACGGGAATCAAAATTATAATCTCAGCGTTATGAACTGAGTTTGAATTTGGCGCCCATTTTTGACCGTTACACTTTTCTGGTCTATAAGCAAGTACCTAAAAACAATTTTGAAGTTTGAAGGTTACAAATGTATATAAAAGTATGTATATATTTTCATTCACATACTACTTTATATAAACCTTCTTTATAATGTTCATATTATATTTTCGAATTAACAAACAAATTTCAGGGTGTGAACACAAACAGTTTTGTAGTAGGTACTTATCTAGGTTTTCTAAAAGTAATGTGTAATATGATAGCAATAGGTAATAAATGTATTTTTTAGAAGTTCTATGATAATTTTTTGGGTATAATAACAGCCGACGCTCGACGCATGCAGATACTAATTTTAATGCTCTAATACTCTAAACTCTTGTAATATTAAGGTACGCGGAACATGTAAGTTATACGTACTTATAAGCCCCTGCTGAATTTTAAAATTTAATTTGTTAATGTCAAAGATTACATGTTTTATAATTTATAGTTGTATTAAAATAACGTATCATTTTGAAACATGTTACTTCTGCAATAAACTTACAAAACGTTGTTAGTTAAAAATTTCTTAAAAAATGCATACAGAAAAAACAAACAAATATGATTACTATATTTGCAACTTCAGTGTATAAAAGTGAAATATATCGAAGATTTCGCAATTTTAATAACCATTAGAAGTATAATCTCTTCAATAAAGTCTTGTTTGGTGGAAGAATATAGTTATCAAACCCCTGGTAGCAGTTTCTAACTTTCTGGAATTGAAGACATCATCCACAATGGTGAGAAAATATTCCACAAAGTTTTATGATTTTAACACTAGAACTGTTCCTGCATATTTTCATTATGATATAAATTGATTATCAAAAGATCCTTCTTGGATTAAAGATTTTAGATAAGACTGTTTAATTTACATCTTGGAATATTCAATTTTATGCATACAATCAAAATGCATTTGTAACAAGCAATGGAAATAATGGCAGGGAAGTTTAAAATCGGACCTTTGGAATTAATTTGAAATGTGGATACATTTATACCCGATCGACGTACCGTATATCTTAAATAATATGTATGCTAATTTGTATAAGTTATGCACATAAAGAACAAATGAAAATCCGGGATTTAATTATTGCAGGAAAAACATGCCTAAATCTTCAAATCTCTAAATTGCGATGAATAGAGGTCAGTTTCAGAAAATAATTCGAATATTCTTCTTGGATAAACATGAAAACGGGCCGTCATGAGAATACGGACATTTTTCAATATTTTACATTTCACCAAATTTATTTATACATGTTGATTTTTATTTACTAAAAATTTATTTAAATATAAAAAGAAAATAACAAAAAATCTAGTAATTTTTATTTGACATGTTGCAGTGCAAATAATATTTTTCAAAAAATGTATGCGAGTATAAAAGGTAATATAATTATTTTACTGGACATATTTCAAATCAATAAAAAATCCTAGTATACCTAGTTTTTTTTATTTTATGCCGAATCTGTGCGAAGTTTATTTTGCAACTGTAAAATGTGGTAAAAATATGTGTTGTACTTTTTTATTAGTATTGCAAAAGAAGATTTGGCTTTTATCTTGAAAACGAGAAATAAAATAGACTACATTTTTAGTATTATTTTTATGCTGTTACATGCAAATAAGTAGACATTTGGTCCGTTCTGTGGTATTTTAGAAAAAAGTTGCAGTAAAAACGCATGCATCAATATTGCAAGCTTTGATGTTTGCATTGCTGGAAATGATTTGAGTTTGAACCCTTTTTATGAAATGTAATTTTGCGAATGTCATTTTGCGTCGATAAGCGCGAACGTCTGTTTAATGTGTCACACTGAACTTTATAAACAAACGTTTCTTTGAAATAGAACATTGATTTGTCATGTTATGAAACAACTTTGAAATCCTTTTATTTCGTTTTCATTTATCATCATTTAATTTTTAGCATGTGCCATAAAAATACGCAAGGAATATACGTTAAACAGGATTTGTTTCAAATAAAGTGGGTATATGGGTTTCTGTTTGAAATCTGTGACCTATACATTTTAGACGCAAGTTATTAATATAAAACTTATTCAAAATTAAAACTACACAATATGAGAACACGCTCGATCATATTGCTTAGTTAGTTCTCGAGAAAAACGCAAAATAAAAAAGCCATATTTTGCATTACTATTTACATTATTGTCGATTAATTCAGAGTACCAGGGAACAAGTAATGTTTTTTTATACTTTCCTTTCTATATTTAGTTACTTTTAATAATTATGCAAAATTATTAACTTAAAAAAATTAAATGTTAATATTTATAAAAAAATACATCACTAGTTTCATGACACTTTGAAAATAAGGCTATTAATACCTATTTCCTTTTGTGTTTTTCTCGAGAACTAACAAAGCAATATGATAGGACATGTTCTCATATTGTTTAGTTTTCAATTTTGAACAAATTTTGTATGTATAACTTTCATCAAGATGTATAAGTCTAGGATAAAAATCGTTGGAATTGAAGAAGAAATGACTGAACAAGTATTATTAGATTGCATACAACAGCAAAACACAGAGTATTCTATTCTGATCCAAATATAGAGTTAAAAGTGGTTGTGATGAAGAAAAGTATAAAAAACGGGTACATGGCTATTATGGAAGGTAGTAATTTCGATATTTTTGAAAAAATTATAGAAGAAGGAAGATTAAAGATTAAATGGAGCATATCAGTATATAAACACATTACGATGTTACAAGTGTCATGGATTTAATCATAGGGCAGACCGATGTACGAATAATGCATCATGTTATAAGTGTGGAGCTACTAAACACGAGGGTGAATGCACAACTGGAGTACAATGTGTAAATTGTATTTATGCTAACAATAAGTATCACATGACTTTAGACACCAACCATTCATCTTTTGATAAGAATTGTGTAGTGTTTAAACGTCAACTAGACTAACAGTCAAATAAATGGAAAGTAGATAGTCAAAAATAGTACCTAACTAAAGAACAGTGTAGTGGTGATGTGTTTAAATGCAAGAAGTGTTTTAAAAAACAAGACGAAATTGAAAAGTACATTAGTGATCATGAACCAATTGTGGCTTGCCTGACTGAGACTCATCTAACAGCTGACATTGAAGACTTCGAAGTTGCTATTAAGAACTACAATACAATACGAGTGGACTCTGTGAGCAGGCATACTGGAGGAGTGTTATGTTACGTACAAAAAAATGTATCATATACTGTAAAAGAACCAATGGTGATTCAGATGAATTATTGGGTATTAATAATTGAAATATGTTTAAATGATGTGAAAACAACTCTATGTTGTGTGTACCATTCTCCAAATGGTGATCACCTCGAATTTATAAATGATATGAATTATTTTGTAGAAAGTTTAGTTTCAGCTACAAATAATGTTATTATAACTGGAGACTTTAATTTAAACTGGTTAGATAATACATGTAATTATGTTCATAGATTTAAAAACGTCATGAATGATACAGGATTAATACAATTGGTTAATAATTATACTTATATATCTAACACTTATAAAACTATGATAGATCTAGTCTTCACTAATGACTATTATAATACTGAGTGTACAGTGGTAGAAGATTCTATTATTACGGACCACTCAGTTATACAAATTAAAATTAAAGTACAAAATAAAAATGAGCAAACATTGCATACAATAACTGTAAGAAATAGATTAGCTGATTATGATAGTTTTAAACATTCACTAGCTACAATTGTATATAATTTTAGGGATGATAATGTAAATACAAAATTTGAAGCATTCTATCAGGATATTAAGAATATTATTGATAGACATATACCAAAAAAGCAAATAATTTGTAAAACGTATACAAAACAATGGTTTAACAGTACAGTGTTAGAAGCTATTAGACAAAAATACTATGCTTACAATAATTTCAGAATAACAGGAAATAACGCAGATTGGGAATTATACAAAATATGTAGAAATAAGGTAGGGCAAACAATTAAAACTGAAAAACAAAGATTCTATGAACAAAACATAGACAATTGTAAAGGAAATTCTAAACTGATGTGGAAAACAATAAAAGAAATTACTGTTAAAGATCAAGATAATGATTTCAACAAATTATCAATAAATGGAACTATGCATACTGATAAGAAGGTAATAGTAGAAGAACTAAATACTTACTTTATAAATAGCATAAATAATATTGTATTATCTATACATACAAACAACAGTACTAATGTTAAATGCAATCCAGTAGAATTTCAAATTATTAGATTATGATCAATTAAAATATATTGTAAACAGTTTATCCAATAAAGCTAGTCCTGATGATGTACATATAGGGATAATACAGAAGTTTATAGATGTGTTAGAGGAGAAAATCATAAATATTGTTAATAGTTCGTTAGAAACAGGGACAGTACCAGGTAAACTTAAAGTTTCTATTATTGTTCCTATTAAAAAAATTCATAATACTGTAAAAGCGGAAGAATGTCGCCCTATAAATATGTTACCAGCTTTAGAAAAGATTTTGGAAAAGGCAGTCTATTTACAATTAATTCAATACATAGACGATAATAATTTACTTGCATCATGTCAGTCAGGTTTCCGAAAAGGATACAGTTGTGAAACTGCGTTACAATTTGTAATAAATGATTGGAAAAATGCAACTGATAATAATAATGCAGTAGTAGCGATATTCTTAGATTTAAAACGAGCATTTGAGACGGTTGACAAAGATATATTAATAAGTAAATTAGGACAATATGGAATAGGCGGTACATGTCTTCAGTGATTCAAGAGCTGTCTAACTAACAGGTTACAAAAAACAAAATGTAACGAAATATGTTCATCTGAAGCAAGTATAAATGTTGGGCTCCCCCAAGGGAGTATCTTGGGGCCCTTACTTTTCATTCTGTACATTAATAATATAGTAAATGAGTGCCAATTTTTAAAATGTCACTTATTTGCAGACGATGCTGTTTTCTACATGTCGGGTAAGAATGTCAATGACTTGTCAGATAAAATAAATAGTGAATTAATTAAGATATGTGATTGGTTAAAATGTAACAAACTAAAACTTAATGCTTCTAAAAGTAAGGTAATGATCATAGGACACCCGAAGTACCTACAAATCTTCCGGCAAAATAATTTAAGAATACTGATAGATGATTGTGAAATAGAAATAGTAACTGAAATTAAATATTTAGGTATAATATTAAGCTGTGATTTAAAATTTAAGTCATATATTAATTATTTATGTAAAAAGATTGCCAAGAAAATAGGGTTCCTAAATAGATTAAGAAAAATACTGTCTACTCAGGCTAAGAAAACTATTTTTAATGCAATAATTCTACCTCATTTCAATTATGTATCAACTATTCTTTTTATGTGCTGTCGATGATCCTCGTTGCTTATCCTTACTTAATTTTCATACTCCTTCAGTCCATACCAGAAACATCGTATTATTCTATCTTCCTGTGGCCCGAACTAATCTACATCTTACTTCACCAATTCATCGGATGTGTGTCTTATATCAAATGCAATTTTCTCATATTGACATTTTTCACTTAGATTTAAATAAATTAATGAAATGTTTATGTGCATAATTTTTGTGTATTTTTAATAGTTCATATTTTATTTGTAACTTTCAGATATTATTTGTATTTTTATATTGGTGTATTCCTATCCTGTTATTGGGCTTTTGTCTGTTGGATAGCTTCTTAAATAAATAAATAAATAAATGTGCAATAATACAGAAATTGACCGACTGCAAGTATTACAAAATAGGGCTATGCGTGCAATTTTAAATTGTAATAAGTACACAAGTGTGGAGTACATGCTTCAGAGTTTAAATTGGCTAAATGTAAAAAAATTTGTTAAATATAACATGTTAGTATTTATACACAAAATTATTAGTGGAGAAATGTCAAATTATCTAACTGACTTGTTTAAATTTCATAAAGATGTACACGATTATAATACAAGACAAACATGTGATATTTATCGTGAAAAACGACATAAAACTTCTACCCAAAATACAATTTTCTATAAGGGAATAATAGAATATAATAAATTACCAGCTTATGTAAAGAATTCTAATGTAAATTAAAATTCAAATAAGAAATATTGTAAATACATAAATTATTAAATTTACTGTAAAGTGATTGTATTTTTAAGGCTCGGGTATAGCTACTATAAAAGTGTCGTTCGTACTTTACTAATAACTTAATTCAGGTGCACTTTAGAGAAAAAAATTATTTACAAAAAATGTCTATAATTTTATGCTTAACATCGGATTGATTCAAAAATTTCAAAATTCTCAAAAAAACAAATTTCAAAATTTGATATTTTTTTTAAATTAGAAATTGGGAATAGTTTTTGAAAAAATATTGACAATCCGATGTTAAGATACTAATGTAGATTATGTGTAATTTTTTTGAAAAAGATATTTCAATCGTAGCATGAGTTATTAGTAAAGTACGATTTTTGATGTTTTTCTAGACTTTCCATTATTCAAAACAAGTGCGAAAAGTCAGAAAAGACAATACATATATTTAGTATACTGTAACCAAAATTTGGTTCATAAAGCACTCGAAATGCAGGAGTAATTAATTTAATAAGGAACTACTAAAGCTAACTATACTAGCACCTTAATAGCTCTGCTAAATAAATACATTATTATTATTATTATCTAAAATGTATAGGTCAGTAACTACAGCAAAATTTTAAAAATAGCATTATTTTTCACCACACCTGGTATGAATATCTTGAGAACCGTAAGGTATATTAAAATGTAAGGTAAACTATAAGTTCCTTCACTTTTTTCAAATAAAATAACTCCTACTTATGAAGAATACTAAATATCAATGAAAATGTAAAATTTTACTTTCTTTACCTTCTTTGAAATTAAATAACACATTATTTTAGTTTGTAATTTTTAACTTTTATTGTTTATAAATTACAGCAATTAACTTGTTTTTTCATTTTAAATTTATTAATTATTAACATATTTCTTGCTTTGGTACAAATTATGATCATCTGTCCATTTCAGAATATATTAATAATGCGATTCTGAGTAAATATGTAGAACTTGTAACAATCTCTGTAAGTGTTAACAAGTTTTACAGTTAATTTGGTATTCTGAGTAAACCTGTATCTTACAGATGTTTACAGTTTTCTATAAATTCATAAATAATTTACGGTGATATATTTATTTCTTGACTGTATTATCTCTTCATTAAAAACTAATTATCAACATTTATTATTATTTTTGTAGGTATTTTACTAGAAGAACATTATAGTCAGTAATAAATTTAAAACGCCGGAAAATCGTTTGAAACAATTTTGTATTATTCTGGGGCAGTATTTCGTGTTCTTTTTCATTTTCGGCCAATTCTATATCATTTTCGTTACTGTAATAAAATAATTTTCAGGGATTCGAATCGAACCGGAACATAAACGAAAACCGGAACGAACCGCTGATATTTTAGTAAACCCGGAACCAAACCTGAACCGATCAAAAATATTTTGATTAAACAATAACCGGAACCGAATCGATGGCTGTGAACCAGTAAAATTTAAAAAATTTCGTTAAAACATTGGTAAATTTTTTAGGAAAAATGAAGTATTTTCTTCAATTTAGTCTAATTTTGTTTGATTTTAGAAGTTTGTTTTACTTTTTACTCCAAAATTGGGACGATTATCTTAATTAATTGCTAGTTATTTAATTAGTCAATGAACCGAAACCGGAACATAAACCACTTTTTTTAAAAATTTGTTACCGATTCAGTCCAAGAAGAATAATTTATACCGGAACAAAACCGAACCAGAACAGGGAACCGCCAACCGAACCTGAACCGATATTTTGTGCGGTTCGAATCCCTGATAATTTTATAATGTTTACTTTTTGATCAGATTTTTAATAACCTATAATTTTATTCACAAAATGACAATTTATACGAAATTTTGTTCAAAATATGTGCTTTTTGATAGTAAAATACGGTAATATTGTGTTACAGAGTATGTGAAGACTACTTTGAAAAAGATTTGAACCGAAGATTCATAGGTTGCAGCGTAGATAGTGAGAAATCAAACAAGTTTCAAGTCAGTTGTAAATGTTTAGTTATTATAAATACACCTCGACAAGCCGTGGCTGATGTGGCTCTTAATTTAATTTTTGTGAATAATTGAAGGAAAATAATTATTTCTTTCAATCTTGGTCAAATTTATTCCCATATAACAATTAATATACATTTTGTAGCTATGTATAATATAATTATGATTTTTAATCTAAATGTTTAATTTATTATAAAAATGAAATTTTACATAATTTATTTATGAATTTATGATGTTAAATTTGTGGTCGTAGAAAAAGTATAGTATGTGTCTCGTTTATAAACTCTCTAGATACTTGTTTTTTTATATGCTCGCTGTGTCGTTTCTAAAAAAACTCGTGATTAAAATAACGTTTATAAAATTTTATATATAATTATACTAAGTATTAAGAATATGCATTATGCAAACTGTCAAGCTCTTTTAGTTTATCCACATACATCATATTTTAATACAAACTTTTATTACTTTCGATTGGAAACATTTTGTAACAATCCGACTACAATCCATCAATCTTTTTTCTTAAATAAAGATGCTATACGAAATTTGGTTCGTTAAACGCTAAAGTATTGGAAACCTTTTGCTGTCAGTTTTCTCACAGGACCATGCTCCATGCTCCAATCGTATTTGTTATCGGTTTAAGGCTGACAAAATAAAGAAATCCTATGATGTGGGACTGTGGTAAATGGATCGTAGCCCACATTTATAGTGATGTAATCGTGTGTCTCGCTCTAAACTGGGTAATATTGTATAAAGTTCCGAAGGACGCGCCACATTTTTTCAGTTGAAACTTACTGAATAATGTACGAAGCACGATCAAATAATTCCAGCAAATTTTTATTAAATCATAATCTATAACATTAAATAAGTGATGTATTATTATACTGACTTTTATTCATATTGATTATTGTTTCAGCGTATTTAAATATTATTTACCTTCTTTTTTTAATTGCGAACTATTTTTTATATAGTCTATATATTTTCTTAAACCTAAAGTTATGCGTATGTTTAAGTGTATATGTTGTTATTTAGTTAAAGAGTAAATGATACTATGTTCAAAAACATAAATCTCATTAGCATAAACTAGTATGCCTATACTCTGTAAGTTAAGTACCAGATTTTAACCTTTTATTGTATACTTCGGTTTAATATTATGCAGGGTGATTCACAACTTCGTGCATTTTAATGGAATAAAGTGCACAACTCACTTGTCATGGAACTGAAAGAATTTTTCAAAATTCGCAATTTAGATTCCAGATTTTTAAATCAAGCAGTTATGGATCATTATGTTTTCAAATGGAAATTTCATAAATATACTATTCTTGCCATTGTGCAATTAAATAAAATTTTATTTTATTTCATTCATAGTTAATCAGTGTAGTGTAAGCGGAATACTTATTTGAATTTTGGGTTGCATATACCAAGTATTATTATCAATTAATGTTTTGGTTGTAACTGGTCATAAAATGTACAATAAAACTTTATGCATTGTGTGATAAGTCGACATCTGGGAAACATGTGTTTTATTTATGAAGACCTTTATCCCTAAACATCACAATTTGTTGTTTTCATATATTACCTACTAGTATATTGCCATTTGAGAATACGTAACGAAACATGAGAAAAAAAATATTCACATCAGTTAGATGTCATCAATTTTGTCGAGGCAGACGAGTGTAGAAATCATTCATACTCATTTTAAGCCTTTATGGTTATGGTTTCGAAAAGGGTATCAATAACAAGAAGTTTTGTCTATGTTTTGGAACGCGACCATAAAGGCCAGAATTTAAGATGATCCTTTACCGTGCCAGAAAACAGCAAAAAACATGGATTTCGCCCGCCACGCCACAGCGTTTATTGTTTTGTTAAATATAATATAAATATAACCTAAAGTTATTGTTGAAGATAAAAGTATAATCTACATAATGGTCGATGCAGAATTTTAAAATTTTGCTTTAAAATTGAAATATGTTAATTTGAATTTTGACAATTTTTGTTATTGTTTTGAAGACAAATATCTTTTATTTTAAAACGAATTTTAAATATTCGATCGGTTATTTCGCAGATTCAACCTTTCTTGATAAAATATTAAAATTTGAAGTTAATTTACTTATAAATAAAAGCTGTACAGTAGCGAGCGAAAACCCTCTTTTTTACAAATATTGCAGTTTTTTAAAATATGGATCCCGAAATTATTTTCCCCCTCAAACATAAATTATTTGTTATTATTATATTTAACAAAACAATAAACGCTATAGAAAAGCGTGCGGAATAAATGTTTTTGACTGTTTTCTGCCTTAAATTATCATTGTGAGAGCACCACAGAACGACCCGTTTCAATATGAAGATGTTGTAACACACGATGTCCTACAGACCAAAGCTACTAACATGGCATCTGCCAACGAGTAGAGATCAATCATTTCAAAAATATTCGGACCACCCCAACACGTGGGACGGTCTTTTCAAAAACACCATACCTCCCTACCGCACCTTGTACAATCAACAATCTATAGGCTTTACAAAAACTCCTTGAATTTACTAATTTAAAAAAAGATAATTTTTTATAAAAATATCGAACTCACCTCTTTAAATTCTTCATACGTAATTATCCTACACTGGGAAAAAAACGCACCACTTGACAATGTACCCAAAGTTACGAATTTTTAGACAGCCATAACTCAGTTGAATTGGCTCGAAAAGGATAAATCTTCGAAGTTTCGTCTTTAAGGTCATGCAAGGTAATCTGACGCCAAGTTCATTTTACCCCCTGCCACCCTCCTTAGAAAAAAAAGTTCTTGATGTCAAAAAATGTCAAAACTTTGATAACTTATACCGACTGCAAAAAAATCGTGGGCTCAATTCACTACCAAAGCGATAAAGTTCATTCATTTTCCTTTCGAGGGAAAAAAATTAAGTACTTCCAATGATTTGGCGCGAAGTTATGAATTTTTGAAAAATAATTGCATTTAGTGCCTTTTCGGTCATAACTCGGCTAATTTTGCACAGATATAAATGATTCTTTGAATTGTCACAAGATTGAAGTTTCCTCTTCAATGGTATGCAAATTAATGTGACGTCAAATTCAATTCACCCACAGGAACCCCAAAGAAAAAATCTGATGTGGCCAGCACACGACCTTCCGCCATATCTAGACTTATAAACATAAATGTATACGTACAATCCGGTGCCCATTTAAAATATACAAATTAAAATCTAAAATATTCAAACACAGAAATTTGCATCACCTGAATCAAAAGATTAATTCACAGGAAAACTTTTCTGCATGTTTTGAAGCCATCCTCCGTTCAATTACTACATTTTATATCTTACTTATGACTTATATGACGTTAGTGCCACCGTCTCAGCTGTCAATTTTTTTTTTTGCAGAAACAAAAATCAATCGTTCATAGATTACAAGATTTCAACGTTTTTTCTGATAAATTATTTTTGAAAATTTAACTACAGTTCTTTAATGCTAACAGATAAAGACATTTTTTTTTATAACGTAAGTTGCAAATAACGTTTCCTCTTATTCTTATTACAAATAAATACTATATTTACCCAAATTTATATAAATTTTTGGCAATTAATCTTTTAAATCTTCAAAAAATATCACTTCTGGTGAAGATATTTGTACCAAAATCTAATGAAGCTCTTCCAATTTATATACAAATGTTAAATACCAAATATCAAAATTTTTGGGTAATTCGTATTTGAGTTATGCGACTAACACCCCTTGACCACATACACACAGACATCATTGTGAAACTATCAAAAATGAGTTGTAAGGACCCTAATTCGTCCTCATCCACTAAAAACTCACTACCCGATTTTTTGCATGATTCCAAAATTCCAATACCTTCCTTTACAGATAAGCGGAAGGTAAAAACAATGTTTTTGACACAAAAATGTCAAACTTTAACAACATGTATGGTGTACCAAAAAATGTTTTCGACCCAATTGAACAACATCAACATGGCGATAAAATTTATTCATTTCTTGGTAAATTTCAATTTTTTTATCCGAAGCTATGGGCTTTTGAAATTTACTCTGCATTTTGTGAGTTTTTCTTAACTCTGTCTTAATTTTGATTAGTTTGAAATCTAAAGCTATCACGAGAACATTAAACGAAAAAGCACTTCAATTTAGGGTAAGGCGTACATTTGTAGACAAATTCGATAAATTTTCAAAGGTCAAAAAAAGGCTAATTTTTTTTCAAAAATACATAACTTCGTGCCAAATCATCGGAGGTACTTAATTTTATTTTTCCCGAAAGGAAAATGAATAAATTTTATCTGCTTGGTAGTGGATTTTTTTGTACAATACCTACCTACATGTTGTCAAAGTTGGACATTTTTTGACAACAAAAATAATTTTTTTTCTATGGGGAATTGTTGGGGGTGAAATTAACTTAGCGTCAGATTAACTTGCATGCCCATAAAGAGGAAATTTCAAACTTGTTAGAACTTGAAGATTCATCCATTTTCGACTAAATTCAAGTGAGTTATGGCGGTCTAAAATTCGGAATTTTTGGTGCATTACCAAGTGGTGAGTTTTTCCTTTTGTCGAGTGTATTTGCCCCTTTATTAAATATAATTCATAAATTAAATAAATAGGTATACAAAAATTGACCACGGCCATTATTTAACTTAACGGTAGTGTTACTCTAGTCTGCTAGCGGTATCCAATTCGAACCTAACTACCGACAATAATACTACTGGGTCCGAGTAGGTAACCACCAAAATAAAAAAAAATCAATTAAATATAGATAGTGCGAGTGCGACACAAAAGCAAAGAATTTTTAAGTAAATCAATAAGAATGTACCCCTGAAGTGTAATTTAGTAAGGATAAACTATCCGCTAGGCTCTAGGCGATTGTTTTAGAAACATTAAAATTTAGATTTTAATAGACGATTTCCAGCATACAAGCCAAATCTACTAAGCTTGGAGAACAGAAGAAAATTGCTTGATTTATCTTTTCTACACAAGTTACTTAGCAATGCTATTCAATCGCCTCTTTTATTATCATCCTTTAATTTCCGTATTCCAAATTATGGTACAAGATCTTTATGTATGTTTGCTGTAATACGGTAGGTATAGAACTAATTATATTTTAAATTATCCTGTAATTAGATTGTCTCATCTTTATAATGAAATTAAATCTAACATTGAATTTCCTGATCTGTTTTCAACAACACATATTAAATTTAAAAGAATGATTATATTCGATTAAAGCTCAATTTAACATCTTGTTGTATTTTAATTTTCTAAATTTTATGTTTATTTTGTAATTTGTTATATTTATCGTTTATGTACACATTTTATATGTTTTGCTAGTGCTTCTCTGTTGTTGGGAATCTAATTCCTGTTGAGAAGCCGAATTTGTATAAATAAATAGTTACACTACATTAAATGTACACTACATTTAATGTAGTGTAACTATTTATTTATACAAATTCGGCTTCTCAACAGGAATTAGATTCCCAACAACAGAGAAGCACTAGCAAAACATATAAAATGTGTACATAAACGATAAATATTACACACAAGAAATTTTCTTGTGTGTAATATTTAATAGTTTATTTGTGGTAACAACCCCTTAGGTGGTATCCCGTGAAAGGTAAAAGTAATGTTTGGTAAAAGTTAAGGCATGCGCGTGTCGCCTGACAGTAGTTTGCAAAGCACTGAGTGAGTAAGTGTTGTGTGTTCTGCGTTGTGTACCTTGATGAGAAAGTTGGTAGGATTGTGCTGTGCTCAGTGTGAGCTTATTTGTGCGTGTCTGAGTGTGTGTTGGTGCGTATGAGTATGAGAACTAGAAACAGGAGAGAAATGTGAAACGGCGACGGTGGTGTGGGTGTGGATGGCACTTTTAGGCAATAACTTCGTTGCTTCATCCTATCTTCCCCTATGACTATACAGTGCCGGGTTTACGTACAACAAGTTCACTAGTAGCAGCCACCAAAGAACCTACAAACATTTTTATTAAAACTTTGACAATGGTGAAATATATAGAATAATTAATCATTTAAAAAACAAATTCCTAGATGATGTATGTTATCGTTAATGCGTGTAATCTGTTATTTCATGAAATAACTAGGTATTTCATGAAATACTGGTTTGTGGTCGTTAAATTATAGCATAATTTATTATTACATACTTTAACTAGTTATTCCATGTAATATCGGCTGGACTCCATTTAAAGTGTTTAATGATTTGCGAACCAGGGTTTCTAACATAAAAAATCACGTTAATTTATATTTCTACCGAGGCGGTGTATGGTTTCGGTACAACCATGTTTTTAGATTAGCCTGCGGCGCACTTTACAAAATAACTCGAGGACTGCGCGCTCCAACTTGCTCTGCGCGCACCTTTGGAACTACAATGAGCCACTACGGAACCCTATCTAGTTCCTCAAGTTAAAATCTTTGTCCTGTATCTATCTATTTCATACTTTATTTTATCCAACCACGTTATTTTATAGAATAACTATAGGTAATAATAATAATTCATTAGTAATAGTATTTAGTTTTTCGGTAAAATAATTTTATGCCTATAAATATAAAAGTGATCTTTCATGAAATTATGGTATCGTAAAAGGAAATGATATTTGGTTGTTATTTTTTCGAATTTGTTATATAACACACATTTGTATCATATATTTTTGTTTCATATGCGACAGACATTAATTTGTAATCCGTTATCAATATCTGTATCACTGTACCATTTCTGATATCACTGTTTCAATCAGTTGACAAAAATGTACTTACAGTATTTTACATTCACAAAAAAGTTCATATCTTTAAATATGAATCAGAAAGTGTTCTATCATTTCTATATGTATCATTTCTATATGTATTTACTTTAAGGTAGTTACTGTACTTTTATATTGTTCACTACCTACTGTCAATTATTTCTAATCACGGTGTAGGTATTACATATACGTGATGTGACGACCATATAAAAGCATTGCACGAAGTTGACGTCTTAAGTGGGCTAGTTCAGATATTTGACCGCTAGATGTCTCTCCTTATATAAAAGTCTACTATTTTAAATTCTACTTAACTGTCAAAATACTTTTCACACACATCTCGTGGAGATTTTGTATTTCAATTGTTTATACTATTTACTATTACTTGTCTTATTTTTTCCGGCGCTGACACCATTGACCAATCAAAAGGTGCCCACTTAATCCGTCAGATTTTATTTTGTCGTGACCTCACCTATAGTTTATACACCGTGTTCCTATTGTTAAATAAAATACAAACCCGGCCCTGTTCTTTCATGTTATTCTAAGCCGATTCGACGAGCTTCCACTATACATACCTCTTAAAATACCTATGTATAAAGTTAGTTTGCGATCGAACGATTTGTTATTTAAGTTTGAATATTTAGATTTTAGAGTAGGGTACAAGGGCGTGCCCAGGGCAGCTTATATTATCTTTTATCAAAGAAATTTTAGAAAAGACAGATATTTTATAAGAAATGTGACAATGTAATAGCTCAAATTTTATAAATGTTCTTTTATCTTAGTTTTGATATCGTTTTCCCCAGTCCAGTTCGCCCCTGTAGATAATTACCAAAAAGCTAAAACTTAACATCTCGTAGGTATAATTTATTGGAAAAAGTACATAGTACATATGGCATGTAATTTAAACTGTTGAAATAAATATTAAATAGTAAAGTAGTAGCTTTTATACTTAGAACTGCCCACTCTTCGTTTGTGACTTTTTGAGAGCTCCTCTATCTCCTATCTCTATCCAGTTCATGGTATGGTGTCTGACGTCTGCGACTGCGCGTTTGTTTCCTCATCAGTCTAGTGATAAATCGTGTGGTTACGTAACGAACTGCTTCTTTTTATGGGAAAACATTGTTCTAACGTTCATTTACTGACAGAAGTTGATGGACAGTTTGAAAATGATTCCATATCCTCGACTAGAAAATATATTACTTTAACCCCTTAGTCCAGACCTGCACTTTGTACTAGCCATAAGTAGGATAATAGATAAAGTGAAATATAACGCGCATGAAGCCTCTTTAAGAGTAAAGAGGATAAAAAGATTTTGCATGAAAGCCTACTACTATATCTAATATCTAATTGCAGTTTCTTGTTACTTGTGTTTGAAAAGTTTAATTTTTAGCTGTATTTTTTCGTTTTATTCCACATTTATTATTATTTGCTGTTAGCACAAAAATGCAAGTACAAACTATTCATAAGTGGTGGACTTAGATATTTTAAGAAAAAAGCATTAGGTTTAAGATATTCAAATACTTACCATTAATTGAAATTTTGAATTTTCTAAAAACAAATCAATACTGATACTAGTAACGTACCTAGTAAATCCTTGATTTTACTGTTTATTTTAGAAATAGAAAAAAACATGGTTCAAGTTAGTTTAAAAAAAGTCTTATTTAAACTTGATGCGCATGTTAGCTGGTAAGCTCAAAAATCGTATGTAAGTATTTTGAAAACAAGTTTGGGAAAATAAATAATTTGTTATTATTTAAAGTGAAAAATGTCCACTATATTCTATAAAATGTACTGTTATTTGTTGTTGCATTATTTGACATTGCATCTGTATATTTTACTGTTACTGTGTAACTGTGTTACTGCATATCAATTTATAATATAAATCAAGTGCAAATTTTATAATGAACCGATCAAGGCGAATTTGTCCCAGTGGCCAGTCCGCCCTTTCGAAACAGATTTTTTTAAATTTTGGTTTTTATGATTTCAGTAAGCACAATATTCCAGGATTAGGATAATATGTATGTAGCTTTTTAAATTTAATTTAAATTGAATTATAGTTTTTGCTTTTATCCTACCTAAGCCAATATAAAAAAGATAGTTAGCAATTTTTAATTAAACGTAGAAACAAAAATGAATCAATTTTATTAAAGCTTTGAAACGATAAAATTTAATAATAATAAAATTGACGGTTCCTAACGTATAACAGTAATAACTAGAGCGCGGATTTTAAGCATTTAGCATATTGCCGGTAATGTAAGCAGAACAAATTTTCTTTGAGATCTCAACGTTTCATACAAATTGCTAACGTTTGACATCACTTTTATTTTGCTTATTTTGCTTTTTTGTAGATTTAAGCTTATTTTTACTTATTAGAGCTTATTTGAAGTTTATTGTGGTCTTTTCATAATTTTAATGTTTTTTTCAAATTTTCTCGTTCTACTTATAAATGTAAACAGCAGGTGGTACACGTTGTTATAAAGTAATACACTTAAAACGGAGAATCCCATTAGAATGCTTGGTTAACTATGCTGTAAATGTTTCAATATTAAAATCTAGTACTAGTGTGGTAGTGTTATTTTCATGTACTAAAAGATAAAGAGTATTATGCTGAAAGTCATAGACAACTCTTTGTCTACAAGATCGGTGAAAGATTACCCAAATTACCTCCTGGAAGGTTCAAATTTTTTTGTTCAGATGTATGAAAGCAGTAAGTAAGAATTCTATATTAACGTAATTATTGTTATATTACCTTGATTGCGGCCCTTTAGCTTTGAAAGGACACTTTAAAATATCTACCTAGTAATAATTTTCACCATTTATTAATAATATTTATCGTTTAGATTTGAAATATGAAGTATCAATCTCCCACTTTTTCTAAGCGTTTTATAGGGTTCGGCATTTTAAATTTATTTTTCGCTTTTTCGTGCTTTTGTTTTCATTTTAGGTGCATTTTAAGCACTTTTTCGAGCTTTTTATAGGCGCTTATATTTGAAAAATAAATGATTATAATTACGCGCTCTAGTAATAATCGAATAACTTTCATTTTATATTTTCTGTAGAATTAGAATATTACATATTGGTAATGATCTTTGAATTTTTAGAAAAATATCTTTTCATGAATTTTGCTTTAGGGTAAAGCAATGTATTAAATTAGAAATATGAATTTTGATTTTGTTTGTATGACTATATAATTATATATCAAGAAAAATACATGAAATTTTCTATTATCATATAGTAACCATTTATAGAAATAATGCCATATTATTATATCCATGAAACAAACAACTGTTTTTAAACTCATTTGCATTATAATTACGTGGCACTTATTATCCTTTATTTTTTCTTTCATTACTTTTCTTGTATACTTCTTTCTTTTATTCAAAAATTTGCTTAACAGTAAATTGATTGTGATTTCTTACTTTTGATCGGTCATTATAAAGTTTTAGCGTTTTGGTTTGGAATTGACTGAGATTTATTTATTGTAATTTGGGGAATTTTCTTTTAATTGGGTTGTTAATCTTCAAAAAAATGCGTTTTAACATCGCAATTTTACTAATTACGTTTACAAGCAAATGAATTTTATAGTTTTTAATTTTCTAAGTACAAATTTTTGTTCAGTATTGTTATAATAATTGTTAGTTTCTGTCCTGTGATATGTGCTAGCAACAACAAATTGTCCCTCAGTCACTCAGTTTTCGCACGTTTGAGTAATACCATAAATCATTTAGGTACCTTTAATTGACAACGTAGGTATTAATACTTATATCTGTAATTTATATAATTTAGGTAAAATGGGTAATACATATATTTTTGTTTACGTTAATGCAAATCCGGGATGCTAAATACCTTATTCTCAGCTGAACTGAAGAATAATGTTAAACAATAATATTTGTAAAATTGCGTCTAAGATAATGACATCCACTAGCGACATACTTTACTTAGAGAACTATTACACTTTTTAGAAGAAAACCGTGAACCTGCTGCAATATACCGTGGTCTAGTCATTTAGAAAAATTCATTTGAATTATCTTGGGTCAAATCTCGACAGGCCTTTCTCTACAATATGTCAGTTTTCAACCGTTCTTTACGCAGGATTACCCTTCAAGGGTGGAGTAGGTTTAAAAAAAAAACATATGCTCTTTGCGTAATTGTTAGGTAATGTACCTGAATGTCTGAGTTTGGGTCCGCCGGCCCTGCACATCCTGTGGGAGATGAGGAAAGTTCGACCTCACTCTGTATCCGACGTGCGAATCAGCGCGATATTTTTTTGCAACAAATGATACGCGAGCATCTTGCTTTATGTCCCTCATCACAGCTCACATTTTTCTTTCCACGCGGCTGATAGTGAAAATCTTCAGATTGCTGCCGTTACCCGTTACGGTTTTCTTCAAAAAGAACCAGTTATAAATAATACATAAATAAATATTGTTATAAATCATACTTTTTTCGATATTCTTGAAAAAATGAATAGCAAGGCCTTTTGTAGTAGGATTCATTTTGTTACTGCAAATAATTTTATAGGGGATGAGATGTAAAATATTGATATTTTAAATTCAAATTGTTCAATCATTTATTCCAAATATTTCAATTAATAAAATTTTGGTGTTTGTAGATATCAAAATATCAATTACAAGTTTAAATTTGAAATGATTTAATGAACAATGTTTGTACTTGGATTTTAGTTATTACCTGCATATTTGTTGTTATGCACAAGTTATATGTTCTGTACTTTCTCCTATATTAAGATCCATTAGGTATAACATAATTAAATAAAGAATTTGGGGTAGAATAGTATAAATTTTTATGTGTGTTCATTTTGTTCAACGGTTAACACTTTTGTAAGAACGCTAGTCAACTTTAACTAGTATTAGAGGAAATGCAACTTAAAAATTCCGTATACCAATACAATACAAAGTTTGTGTTATGTCAAACATCTAATCAAGTGGCATCAAATAGTACATTTTCTTCAATATTAAATAATATTGAACGGAACAACTTCTTTTTTAAGGTTATGAATAACACAAATATTATAAATTAAATTGATAGTTCATATTTTTCGACGTATTTGGCTGCATCTGTATATCTACGAGTATTTGTTTTGCCGACCTTAAAAGTAGGCTATCATCCGGCTTCGAATTAAATAATACGAATATTATAATGTTATGTTCTAAACGATTTTGAGTTGGTGATAATAGAAATCAACAGGGGTACAAATTTACTTGTTTGGCCTACATTACAACATTGTGCGTAAAATGCTCTATAGAATAGTATTTCTGAACTATTCTAACAAGAAGCAAGAACAACTATCAAATTCGTAAATTGTCATCTAACTATTTTGAAATAAATACCTTATATTTTGTAGGAACTCTGAAGCGTGAAGATGCAATTAATTATTGATTACATTTCCTATTTTATATTATATTTTTCTAAAATTAATTCAATGATATCAAAAATGTCTGTTTGAAAATTATAATATCCAGTTTTTTCAATTTTAAAACCTCTATTAATATAACATAATTTAGTCAGAAATGAATTTTTTTTTAGTCTACCAATTTTTGAACGTCTTTAGGTAAATGTCAGGAGCACATATTTGTATTTTCTGAAGGTGGAAAGAGTAACTAGAGCGCACTTTTGTTAGTCGGAGCGTCATTTCTAAACGTACCTCAGTGCATCAAATTTTATATAAGTAGGTACTTATGTATTAGATAATGTAATGTAATTTCTGTCATATCAATGGAATAACATATTTTTTGTTTATATGTTTATGTAGATTGCAACATGAGGGTATGCGACAAGATAAAAAATATTTATTATAATTTTTTTTTAATTGTATTTTTTATATTTTTTATATTTGAAATGACCGAACAAAATTACAACAGTTTTAAAAATCTTTAGTAAAAATTAAAACTTCGTCAAGTGGACGACCAGTAAAATCATATATATATATATATATATATATATATATATATATATATATATATATATATATATATATATATATATATATATATATATATATATATATATATATATATATACACTGACGGAAAAAAATGAAACACTTTGAAATCCGTGAAATATCGACCATTTTCAAACCGCCATAACTCGAAAAACTTTGAAGTGTCTACTTTAAAGTCAATTTTTAGCGCAACCCCTTCCGAACCTTGACGATGTGTATGGAGTTTAAATTTTTTTTTTGACTTTACCCAGGAAACACAAGTATATACGTACTACATATATAGCATGTAGCAACCATTATATCAAAGTAAATTGCGATGTCACTCATACATATAAAAACTTGTTATTTGTAATCAAAAATGTCCGCCACAACCCTATATAACAATTATATAATAATCATATTCCAGAGTTACGTCATAATTATATAGCGCTGATATAGATATTATGTAGTTTTATAATTGATTTTAATTTGAATTGTTTTCATTTTTTTTTAAAAGGAGACACTCTTACGGCCTAAAGTTGTATGTTTATTAGTAAGGCACTATTTATATATAGCAATTTAAATCTAGACAATTAAAACAATTTCTAAACGTCCTCGTTCTTCAGTGGGATTCGAACTTTCGATCTCATTGCTGACAGTTTCAGCGCCTTAGTCCGCGCGACCATCCTGGCTTGTTGATATAATAACGAATGATAGTTATAGCAATAATACCAGTATTTTTAATTACGTACGGGATTTACAAAGCTATGTTAAGTATATTGTGTATATTTTGTAGTACCTACTGGAATCAAAATATTTACCTTAAAATTATATTGAACGTATAAAAAAGTACAATTCTTTAGTTGAAAGACTACCTACATATTTCTATACAAACCAAACAAATTATTTGAAAAAATTATATTATGTTTCCTAAACAAATATATATTTTCCATTATTGCAAGATTTTAATTATTTGAGATAAAGAAATTACTAATAGGTTATCACACCGACTACCGACTTCTCTGGTACTCTACTCCTACTCTAAGATAATAATATATAGTTAGTTGTTCTAAAAGTATCGTGAAAACACTAGAGATGTTTTATTTTGGAAAAGTGTAAATTTGTTATCAACTCACGATTCTAGCTTTTAATCTAGAGTTTACGGCCATTCCAGCCGCATAGTTGCTTACAAATATAAGAATAGAATTTTATTTCAATAAATAAACTGGCACTGGTAACAAATGTTGCATGCGTATAGATGACATAAAGTAATCTAAAAATATATAATAGATTAATAAAATTCTTATATAAATGGAATATAATATTCAAGTAGAATACATACAATGTAACTATCTCCAAATAATATATTTAACTATATTAAAGAGTATATTATTTGTGTTATATAATTGAGATATATTTTGACATAGATAATATATTCCATTAATAATATCGTAGAGATATTCCACAGTGGGAAATATTATGTATAGTCTACATAAAAATGCTATTGAAATTTCTTTGTGATATCTTAACTATATAATTCCTACAAGTGTGTTTGCTGGGTATCCATCAAAAGGGCACTAAAATTCACTCAATTATCTGTGCTGGACCCAAAGAACGAAGTTCCTACGATGATTTGGAACAAAGTTATGAATTTTTTTTTAAAAAGGGCATTTTTTGGTTTTTTGCACATAACTCAGCGACTTTTCAACCAAATTAGCCGATTCTTTCTTGGAAAAACCAAATTGTGGGTGTACTTTAAGGGGATAATCTCAGATTAGGATGATCTCTTTTCGTACCCTTTAAAACCCGAACAAAAAAACACGTTTTTTCGCAAAAAAAGTCTAACTTTGGCCATGTGTATTAAGTTGGAAAAAATTTGTCTACTCGATCCACCGAAAATGCATTGAAATTTGTTCAATTACCTGTGCAGGGCCCAAAGAACGAAGTTCCTACGACGATTTGGCACAAAGTTATGGGCGTTTGAAAATAGTGCATTTTGTGGTTTTTTGACTCATAAGTCGGAAGTTTTTTGACGAAATTGTTTTTTTTTCACGAATGAATTTTTTTTTTTGCCCTTGAATCAAAAAAATATTAATAATAAAATAAAATGCTAGATAATTATTAATATTAACTTATACCTGTGTATAATAAATATGCTTAGGATTAAGTGATATTTTATTATTGTCGTCAATAAACTTTTTTTTTCTGAACTGTTTGTTGCAGAGTCCAACCCATTTTAGCTGCCTTATAAAAGCACTTTATTTTAACTATTGCTGTGTATCCAATAAGACCTATGATTATAAGATTTTATAAACTTGTATGGCCAATTGCCGTTCTTTCTTTCCTGCATTTTTCATTGCTTTCCATTCTTGACTATTGCAAACCTAATACATATATCACAATGTCATGTATGTTAAATTTTTTAATGTTAATGAAATAACACCGGTTATTATTGGAGAAGTGAACGAAACGAATGATTTTTCAATAATTAATAAAATCATTGCTTCCAGTATCAACGTTTGATAGCAGAAATGCTATAAATTTGTGTTTTATAAGATATGTTTTATTACTTTTAGCACGTGAATATTAATAATACCTCTTCAAGATCACGTTCAATTTTATAAAATGTATTTTTATTAATTGGTTTTATGTTCATGGTAGAAAGTGGGCGAATATGTACCTACTAGGTACCAACCAGTCGCTATAGTCCCTCATACACAACCATTATTTATATCGGATTTGTCTTTATTAAGATCTTCAGTGTATTTTGAAATTTCGATTTCACACTTAGTACCTACATTTAAAGTGTATTTCGCTAACATGACCCAATCCTCTGCATGTTTCTTTGAACGGATATAAGTGTCCCATAGTGCACATTTTAGAATGATCCGTTTGTAATTTCATTGTCCATTGCAGAACATACCCTAATTGTACAATACGGTTACCAGTGATGGTTTTCTCAAAATTAAATTCACTTGAGGGGTTAAATGCTAAATGCATAATTTATGTTTATTTATACTGAAAAGAAATAGGTACTTATTAAATTCATATTACGAGTACGTATACCTACATTTTGTTAATTTTGAATGTTAATATGTATTTGTGCATAAATATAACATTACCCGCAATATTCATATTATTTCATGATAACGATAAGTATACATTTGGCTTGGTAATATATTTCTGTTAAAGTTAAACCCATTATTTATATTTATATGAATATTGACAAAAATAATGTGTACTACCCAAACCTTTCATGTTGTTTTTTTAACACCAGATATCTTCTAATTAAATTAACATTAGAATTTTTTGGCATTTGTTCAGAAGTCTCACAAAAATCTAACAAATTTCTTCTTGTTGGATTCTCAGCAGCATTTTTATTATTTGCTTCTGGTTATTTGTATTTTTTTAACCAAAGAAGTTTTATTTCTGTTATAAGCTTTCTTGGTACGTTTTTTTTTGTTTTAGGCCAATTTTTTCTTGAATTCTTGCCCATTTTTTATAAGAATATATATATATATATATATATATATATATATATATATATATATATATATATATATATATATATATATATATATATATATATCAGTATTCAGTGCAATAATATATTATTAAAATAAAATTTACCCTGCATAAAATTGCGAATGAAAAGCAAAAGTCGTACATTGAGCGTATACATGAGAGAAAAAGAGTGTTGGTATGACCTGAAGAGAGGTGGTGGCGAGCGCGGTGCAGCGAGAGCGACGGTAGAGTACCACAATCTCGCTCCGGCAAAACGCTGAACTAAATTAACATTACAGCATAGGGAAATATTGTATTTCCCTTATTTCGCAACAATTACTAATTGTATTAAAATTCTGTTTTCATAATCAAATACCAAATATATTTCTACACGCAGCTAGTATACTTTGTATATTGTTGTATTCTAGAAGAAGACCTTGAATCAACCTTTACTAGTGCAACAGATGATGATATTTATATTACGCTTAAAATAGAAAGCAAATATCTGAAAGATCTTCTTTTAAATAAAGATATGATTATTAAAAATCAAAATGATCTTATAATATCATTAAAGCAACAGATACATTTATTGAATAAAAATTCTAATAATAAAACATCGCATTCGCCATCTAGTGCAAAAGTTGTAACTAATCTTTCAAAACGAGTTACTAATAAGTCAAGTAGTGTGTCTAATGTATCGACTGACCAAGCTAAACAAATTACTGTCAAAGAAAATAAACAATATGCGCAAGTGGCATCCATGGAAAAAACTGGTAATATTGATACATTGACAGCTACTAATGGTAAAGACTTATCTACTGATCAAAATACTTTTGCAAGGAAGCCTGCAACAAGTAATAATGAGCAAAATAATGCTGTATGGAAGCCTGTAGTCAGTAGTAGGCGGAGGACACGGAATTCTACATCTACAGTAGTTGGTAATCTCATAACCAATGACTCAACATCTTTAAAAGCCGCTGAATCTCAGCCTGCCCTTCTTAATGTGTATAAGTTACACCCTAGTACCACGGAAGAAGAACTAAGGAATTTTCTATTGCCACTGTTTCCAGAGGTTTTATGTGAGAAACTAAAGTCTAAGTACCCAGACTACTATTCTTCATTTAAAGTTACGGTTTGTGATTCAAATCGTGCAAAAGCTATGGACCCATCTCTTTGGCCTAGTGGTACTCACGTTAATAAGTTTTTTCACCTGCGAGGCCCTCCGAAGGATGTAAAGTAACTGAGAATAATTGTGATTCAATTAATAACAGCTGTGATTTATTTTTAATTAATTGCCAGGCGTTAACTTTAGACAAAGTGAATTTAATCTTCACTGAATATATAAATAAATGCATCAATTTGAAATTCCTGTGTTTAACTGAGACATGGTACACTAAAAATAATATAGATATGTTTGATTTTAACAATTTTACTTGTGTATCTAATTTTTGTAGGTCGCAGTTTAAGTGTGGAGGTGTTGGAGTCTGGTGTCATATCAGTATTTGTAAATATGTTGAACCCATTGACATCTCGAGTTTTTGTATAGGTAAACATTTCGAGGCTTGCGCTGTTCTATGGAAACCCGACTCTTACAACTCAATTTTAATTGTAACTGTTTATAGATCCCCTGATTCGGACTTCAAACAGTTCTGTGAATGTGCCGCTTCTATGTTGGAATTTGTTTTTAAACCAGGTTATTATTTATTAATCTGTGGTGACTTTAACTTTGATCCCACACGTAATTCTAACGATTACAATACATTCTCTGATATTCTAGCTACTTATAACACAAAAAATGTTGTTACAGTTCCAACAAGGGGACGCTATATTCTGGACCACTGTTTTACTAATATTTCTAATTGCATATCTGTTGTGGAGAATAATTTTATCTCGGATCATAATACAATATTGATAAATACTCACATAAATAACACAAAAACTATTAATTTAACTCAGCGAAGGAGAGTTTTTGGCGACCTAAATGTAAAAGATTTTTGTTCAGAAGTTGTAAATGAATCGTGGTCTGAAATTTATTCTAAATCTTCAACTTCTGAGGCTTTTCAATGTTTCTTTGACATATTTATGTATTATTTTGATAAACACTTTCCTTTGCAGAAAGTGATTTCGAAGAAATATAAGGATAAATGCTGGGTGGATTCTAATGTTATAAATTCTAGCGACAATCTAAAATCACTTTTTCATTTAAAATCCAGCTTTCCAGTTCTAACTTCTTGGTATAGAAAAGCGAAACAGGAACATTCTCTCTTGATAGCACAAACAAAGAAATCTTTTTTTTCAGAATAAAATTATAAATTCAGACAACATGACGAAGAGCGCCTGGAACCTTATAAATTCCAAATGTAAAAGTAGTGTGAACTCTAATATAGAAATTATTAATAACAATGAAACTACTGATAATCCGAAATTGATAGCCAACCTGTTCAATAATTTTTTTAGGGAAGCCCCACTTAACATTTTGAAGCGCATTCCGGCGGTCAACACAATTGCTAATGGTCACAGAAAAACGGATAGCAGAGCCTGTAATTTATATCTACATCCTGTCTGTGAAGAGGAATTGTTTAACATAATTATGACTAAAATTAAAAACAAGAAATCATCGGGTCCTGATAATGTGCCAAATTTTATAATCAAAACTGTGGCTCATATTATCACTGCACCTTTAACTTTTATTATAAATCTATCTTTTGTAACTGGTTGCTTTCCTGATAACTTAAAGTCAAATAAAATAATTCCCGTTCACAAGAAGGGTGATAAAACAGATATGAACAATTACAGACCTGTAGCCCTAACCTCTGGCTTCTCAAAAATATTTGAATATTGTTTCTTAAATAGACTTGAACACTTTTTAAATAAAAACTGTATTATTTCTAATAAACAGTTCGGTTTTAGATCAAATTGTTCAACTATTAGTGCTTTGCAACATTTTTTTACAGAAATTTTCCAATATTTAAATAAAGGAGAATATCCAGTAGGTATTTTCTGTGACCTTAGCAAAGCTTTTGATTGTGTTGACCACGCACGGTTATTAGACAAACTTGAGAGCATAGGCATACGTGGGGTTGCCTCTACTTGGATTTCCACTTTTTTAACACGGAGACAACAGTTTGTTTCTATCAATTATTCGGATGATTCATCTTTTCACCATAACGTAAATTCCACCTCTTTAGAAATCAATGTTGGATTGCCGCAAGGTACTGTACTAGCTCCTGTGTTGTTTACTATTTATATAAATGACTTAACCAATGCTCTTGAAGATGATTGTACACCTATTATGTATGCAGATGATACTACTCTAATTGTTTCGGATAAAAATAAAGACAATTTGATTAATAAATGTAATCTAAATGTAAGATCATTATCTTTGTGGTGTCATGAAAACAGTTTGTTCCTAAATGATAGTAAAACCAAATTACTTCGTTTTCATACACAGCATAGTAATGGCGATCAACAACTAGATATTCAGTTCGATGATTCAATTAAGAGTAATAATGATTCTGTTAGAGTCTTAGGAATGTTGGTTAGGGATAATTTAGATTGGAAACCTCATTGCGACGAAGTCGTAAGCAAGCTTAACTCTATATGTTATCAAATTAGGTATTTAAAAGAATATTTAACTTGGAATCAACTAAAAATGTTTTATTTCGCTTGTGTGCAGTCTAGATTAAGATACGGAATTTGCTTCTGGGGCTCTTCGAGTGTTTCACACAATGTCTTTGTATGCCAAAAGAGAATTGTCCGTTGTATGATTGGTGTTAAATATAACGAGTCTTGCAGAGTTTTTTTCAAACAACACAACATGCTTACACTAACTTGCATTTACATTTATGAAATATGTCTTCTAATTTATAAGAATAGACAATCTTTTCCTTTAATACAAGACATGCATGACCACAACACCATAAATAAAGACAATATTTATATTCCTACTTCCAAGTTAAAAGTCGTTAAGAACTCTCCCGATAGAGTTGGTTTAGTGATTTTTAATAAACTTGATGTATCAATTAAATTAGCTAATACTGAAAAAACATTTAAAAAAGATTTAAAATTATTTCTCTTACAGCATTGTTTCTATACTTTAGACGAATTTTTGTCGATATAATATAAACATGTTTTTTATTTTCTGTCTATTGTATTTCTCTTTGACGTTTTCTATATACTTATTGTATCTACAGAATGAAATAAATTATTATTATTATTATTACTTTGAACTTATTTTTATCATTTATTGCATGATTTATTATTGTAAACAATATTATAACTGTTGATACAATATCGTATGTATACTTATTGCATAGATCAATATTTCCCAAAATCAATATACAAAACCGCATTTGATTTGATCAACTCCTTCTTTCACAATAATGGAAATACGTTTGGATTGTATTCGACGGCTACCTTAAGTTTTAAAGAAGTAAGCAAATCTCACGAGTTTAAAGTTTACAGACCTGTAAGCAGATCTTCAATATCGAGAAAATTTAAACTTTAAACACGTGAGATTTGCTTACTTCTTTAAAAATTAAATTGGATATTTCGTGTGAACAACTCAAATTGCCTAAACTAATAGAAATTTGAAAAAAAAATCCATTCGTGAAAAAAACAATTTCGTCAAAAAACTTCCGACTTATGAGTCAAAAAATCACAAAATGCACTTTTTTTCAAACGCCCATAACTTAAGTGTTTCATTTTTTTTCCGCCAGTATATATATTCTTGATTAAACTGCATAAAATATCATGCGCAGAGGATACATGTTGATGGTTATATGTTAAAATTTGCACAGAAAATTCGATTGCGAACCAATCTGATAACTAGCAATGAATAGACGAACAGAACATTATGAGGCGCCGTTTGTGTCAAAATTAAAACATAATAAAATAAGCATAATTCATTGCAAACACTAAGATTTCATGTATTATAGCATAAACTTGTTAAATATATAACATAAACTGTGTTTTAACGTGTTAATATATGTTTTTTTCTACTTAATATAAACTTTATTATTATGGTGTAAAATCTTCTATTTCATTCTAAATCTCTCTCTTGTTCATTTGACTCCACCCTTTTCGGCTACACTGCTGTCAAATTATCGTAGTCTCGTGTTGGCGCTGCTTAAAGGATACGATAATTTGACAACAGTGTAGCCGAAAAGGGTGGAGCCAAATGAATAAGAGAGAGATGTAAAATGAAACAGAAGATTTTACACCATAATAATAAAGTTTATATTAAGTAGAAAAAACATATATAAACACGTTAAAACATAGTTTATGTTATATATTTAACAAGTTTATGCTATAATATATTAAATCTTAATTGTTTGCAATGAATTATGTTTATTTTATTATGTTTTAATTTTGACACAAACGGCGCCTCATAGAACATCCCTTTCACTGAGCTTCACGTTCAAGCTATGTAATTTCTTCTATGTGCAGCCGAGAGTTATGGCTGGGTTGGTAGAGACGCGGGAGGGGTATCGTAGGCGAAGCTAGCATCGCCTAGACATCGTGTCTGCCGTCTCTCATAGCATCTGCATTGCATTGTTTGAAATTTATTTTGTTTACAATGATTGTATAACAAGCTTTACAAATAAAATAATTAAACATAGGTATTAAAATAAATGAAGCAGAAAAAATTACTGGGTTTCAGTCATAAATAAGTATTGTATTACAGCATCGACGTTTCAATCCAACCCGAGATCATCCTCAGGATGTGTAAAATAGTTTTAAGTAATAATTAATTAATAAATAAATAAATGGATATTATCCATATTGTTCCTTGTGCTCCATGACGTAAAATATCTGCTTGACTTAATGTTAAACAATCATATTTATAATATTATTTTCTATTTGTGACAAAGATATTTATTTATTATTGTATATTAATTATTACTTAAAACTATTTTACATATCCTGATGATGATCCCGGGTTGGATTGAAACGTCGATGTTGCAATAAAATACTTATATTTATGACTGAAACTCAGTAATTTTTCTGCTTCATATTCACCATTTAGTCAAGAAATTTTCCAATTAAAATAAATATTTCTTATACTTAATCATTTTTATTACAAAGTAAATAATAATAAAAAAATATTTTGTCTATGATATACCTTGGCTACTTTTGCGAGCCGCCACTGGTTTGTCTTGTTAATATAAAATAATATTCTTAAGCTTAAAGGCAGGTAGTTAATTCGCCTCAATATATTTAAATTGAATTAATATAACAAGAATTATGTTTTTACATTAATTTATGTTAGAGAATACTTGAAGAAAACGTTAAAATTTAGATTGAATATCCCGAATTTCCATTCTGTCAGTGTCAGTTCTCCCCAAGACCCGTATCACAATCTTAAACATTCTCCAACTATGGTTCTGCGGGCCGGCTGTCTGCTTGGATAATAATTAATTTCTTTTTCCCTGTGCGCCCATCTTGCTCAGAGAAGTCGTGGAACCAGGATATCTGTGCCCTGTCTCTAATTCACCATCCTTTTATCCCTGTATCTCCTGCAGCTTTAAGACCAGAGGCGGATTCAGATTGTTATTTTTTCAAATTTATTTAACAAATTTATAGCAGTAAATTGCAATTTTATGGACTGAAAAACTGGCGGTAATGATTTACGAGAAAAATAGGAAAATTTTCTCTTTCCTTCAGATTGTTGCTTATTACTGATTATTTTCGGGTGAACTCTAATATAACTGCAAGAGACAAGTTATTATTTAAATTTTAAGGAATCTAAGTATTCATACTTAACTACCCGTAAATTAGTATATATTAAAAAATTTATGAAGATTTAAAATATCTTCATTGTTATTGTAGATGAAATTTCTACATTTAAATTCAAGTCAGAATAAAATTTGGCCAAATAACTTTGATATTAAATTTTCTGTTATTTGTTATATTTACTGAGAAAAAAGTTAGACAAGTAAAACACGATGATCATATAGTACATTACAGAAAAGAGTTGTAAGAAGCATTACGGTTCTTGTGTAATCTTTTCTCTCTTGAAATTTTAGCCCAACTAAATCCTTTAAAAGTTTTTGATATAATAATTCTTACAGAAAACAAGTCCGAGGAATCCAATACGGAAAACCGGAAGTCGATATCTTAATCATTTCTTTTAGAGTATAATTTCTACTCAATGGAGGAATTTTTTAATGTAGACTTATAATCTTTTCCATATATTTTAGCTGTCATTCAGAAATTATAGTGGATTAAATACAAGAATTGAAAAAATACTAAGACTTGTTTATTTTCTTTGTTTAAATTGTGGCTAAACTAGGGTCTCCAAAAGTTTACAAAATTATATTGTTGATAGAAAAAAGTCCTTGAAATCGAATGTTAGAAGCCGAAAGTCCATATTCATATCAGTTAACAAGTTACAGTCATTTTTGTATATAATGAAAAAAATTAAAGATATAATTTAAAATTAATACTTCTACTCTATGTAAAATTGTGTCCGAGATATTAGCAAAAAACTGAGAAAACACGTGTTTCTGACACCTTTCCCTCTCCCTCACTGCCAAACAAGACAGTCTTGCTGCGAAGACTTTTAACCACATTTAAAGCAAAGTCAAAGTCTAATAAACCATTTGGAGCACTCAAACCTTTGTATTTTTTTTGAATTGACGAGTTTGGAGCTAATTTTACTGTACTACAGGGAGAATATGAGTTGTGTTTTGAATAAGGTCATGTTTTAGATAGTCTGTGCAAAATTTCATGCTGGTATCCAAATATGAATTAACAGAATGCACTACCTACTAAATCCTACAATCAATTTATTTTGTATATTGTAATTATGTAATTAATATTTACGTGTTTTCTGCCATTTATTTATTAGATTTATGTCATTTACTTAAATATTTATAAGGTTCCTAAACTCACGGATTCGTCTTCTACGGCTCCTGGATAATCCTGCCCTGCCATCAGGCAACGTCGGACAAGGAGAAAGTGAAGTTTTCATCTGAGTTTGGGGTCTCGGCTCCAGGCTCACCCGGTCACTGAACCGAGTTCGTGGCCTTGAGGCCTGCCGGAGTTAGATTCAGTAGGTGGAATAAAAGCACGCCATGTTGTACTAGCGTAAACAACTTGTGTGTGGCTTAATAATTAAAATGTGTTTGTGTACGTGGTTAAGATAAGAATGAATTGCTACAAAGGATTTATGAGACTTGTGGTGCAGGTGAAAATAAAACGAGACAAGGGATATTCTTATGATTTGATGTACATTATTCTATGAAAATAATTCTTCAGTTTTTATGGAATCAGCAGTCAACCTGCAAGCGCAAAATCACAGGAGTTCGCCTGTTCGTAAAAAAATTAGATTTTTGTTGTACAAAAGTTTAAATAAAAGTGAAACAAGATGTTAAAGGTAATATTGAAAACTGCAATACATTTTACACTATATCAAATAAAATCAGCAAACAAATCTTAATGGAACCGAATAAAAAACGAAATAAAAAATCGTCCTGCAAGGACAATAATTAAAGAATTGTGACACAGACTGTAGAATATTTATAAAAATTTAGAATAACTTATTAGTAAAATTTATAGTAATTAGAGCAAACAATAAAAAAAATTGACAGCTGTATAATTGATTGATCTAAGTTATATTTAAAGTTTAATTAACTTACAATATATTAATGTTATATTTGAAGTTCATTTAACTTTAATTTAAATATAACTTACATAATAAAGTATACAGCTGGCAAACTTTTTTGTTAGTTGCTCTAATTATTATTATAAACGATTTCAACTGTGTAACTTTTTTAAAACTGCTTCATTCAACATATTTTTCCGGTAAAAAATCCTAAATACCCTGCAGTCTGTAGCACAATAATTCTTCAATTGTTCTTGCAAGACGATTTTTCAAAAAATATGTTTTTATCCGGTACCATAAAGTGTCGATTGCTGATTTTATTTGATATTGAGTAATAAACTGGTAATGGGTACATTGTGGGTATCGGGTATAGTTCGGGTAGTTGAGGGGTAACGTTTAGATATCGGGTAATACTTTTTATACCCCGGTACATTATTATCGGGTCGGTATCGGGTACCCGTCGTCATTCTTAGTTTTCGTATTATACGTTACGTTCTGATTTCGATTTGACTAACAAACAAAAATATCGCTATGTCCGAGAGGTTCAAGGAGAGGTCAGATTGCATTATAAAATCATGTCAGCCACTTTTAAACCAATAAATCAATCTTAGAAGATTTACCTTGTTTCTGGAATATTCCAAATAGAAATGAAACTGAATTATTAGAATGATGAGTTATAATAAATAAATAGGTTGGTGGATTTAAAATTAGAATTTAAAAATATGTTTAAATTTAGGTTTACTCATATGTTTCTAAATAATTAAAAAAACACACAGTCTATTATGTCTTGTCTTTAAATTAATATCCAGTTTTTCAAAATATACTGGTATCCTATATATATATTCTCGCAATTATCTGGTTTCCCCAGACAGCCGGAGGAATATTAAGATATGTTTAATAATCAAGATTTTTTGCAAATCGTGCAAGCTTTCATATTTACCTGCAAACTAATGATAAAAAGAAGACCGAACTCTGTTTAGAAATATAGGTAGGTAAGTATAAGAATAATGGAAAACATTATAAATATTATAGGGTGGTATATCTGTTATATTCTGTTTTTTCTTGCATTCGCAACTTTTTTATTCTAGAACCCAGATTTTAACACCTTGTTCTAGATTCCAGTTATATTCTTATTTCATAAAATAAACTTACTGTTTTCCAAAAATCATTGTGTAATTCAAGCTTAATTCTTGCATCTAACGTTTAAAATAGTATTATTGTGCATCTAATCTAGTTGCGCACAATATTTTTTGTCATATCTACACAAAAAGTAACATTTTGAGCGCAAAATGGCTAAATTTTTTAACTATATGAAAAAGCGTGTGCGCAAAGTAGAAGAATTCTACTTTGCGCACGCATTTCCGTATAGTTAAATATTGAGCCACTAGAAAGTTTACTTCCCGTGCAGGTATGACAAAAAATTTGTTTTGCAATTTATTCTTTGTTACATTATCGGATAAATCAATCCAGTTGTTTTGTTTAACCATTGAACATTTTGCATATTTAAAAAAGCAATGTTGATTAATCTGCTAAAAGCATTCTATAACCTGCATACACACTTATTGGTACTGCATTTACAGCGTAATAACAAACTGCAAACAATTTTAAAAGTATTTAAAAATTAATGCGTGTATTAGTGAATCCCACTTTTGCTACTCGGTAAAGTTTCATATTTAATGTAGACTAAAGTGCAGAGATTTAATATACTCGCAAATATAGTAAAATTCCACTTATCAGTAGATACTGCACTGGGAAACCGCGTACATACACCTTATAAAAAGAAAATAGCAATTTGTCAAGATGTATTTTACGTAATCCTCTTGCTGTCATATAGCGAGCGAAGAGTTCGTGTTAGGCATTGTCAGAAAGGTTTCAGTTTTCAGGACCGCGAGGCGCGGGAGGAACTGAAAACTTTACATTTGACAACGGATGGAATAGGTATATGCATAATTCATTTCGACAACTGATTCCACGACCAGATGGCCTTGCCGCCATCTCTTTATTCTTCCCAGTATCGTGTTACCAACACTAAAATATTATAAAGATATTCAGGGGTAATATCACAAGAGGTGATAATTTTTTGAGACTTGTTATATTCGTTTGCACAGAAATGGCGACTGGTTACAGCACACACGAAAATATATGTGGATACGTCTATACTGATGACAGTAACCTGAATTAGGCTGTTGCTGTTACGCCCAATTTGAGAAAAAACATGCGATAAACATTTAGGCAACATATTATTTTTATCAATTTTACATACAAAACATCAACAGAAACAGTCGATCAGTGATATTTTTGGTCGAGTTAGTACCGGAAACTAGTTAAACTATTGTGCTACCCTACATGGCTACATGCTACCACTACCATTGATTGTGTATTCAATTTGATGAAGTTGCTAGGTAACTAAAGTAAACAAGGACTATTATAACACGTATGTAATCCTACATACGCGTGCTTGCCGTAATAATCATACATATGTGCATGATTACAACTTATTCATTAATCCCTTTATCCCCATGACAACAATGTCAAATATCCTCTATCCGCTATTGCCTGTTTAAAATCGTTGGAAGGCGGTAATATTCGTTGAAATCAGTACACTTCTGTTTGGATGTATATAATAATTAATTGGCTAACTCACGTAAATTAGCATTTGAAACTTTTATTTGTCGAAATAGAATTACTGTTTTCATATGCTTGCATTTATACGATTTATGCTTTTGAAATAGCTTTTTTGAACTAAATGTTACAATTTATAGAACAAGGAAAAAATAAAAAATGAAATACCTACTATTAAGCTTGAAGATAATAAAAACTTTCGTGTTTATCAATTATCAGAAGCTATAACATAAATTTGTTTCTTGTTTTATTTTCCTCTGTGTATATGTCTGATAAAAACGTTGTTTGAGTTAAGTATTCGAGTATTTATGTACCTACCTAATTTATAACTACCCAGGAAATACAAATATATACGTACTACATATATATATATATATATCATGTAGCAGCCATTATATCAAAGTAAATTGCGATGTCACTCATACATATAAAAACTTGTTATTTTGAATCAAAAATGTTCGCCACAACCCTATATAATAATTATATAATAATCATATTCCAGAGTTACGTCATAATTATATAGCGCTGATATAGATATTAATTATGTAGTTTTATAATTGATTTTAATTTGAATTGTTTTCAATTTTTTTAAAAAAAGGAGACACTTACGGCCTAAAGTTGTATGTTTATTAGTAAACGATTAGTAAGGCACTATGTTAGCAATTTAAATCTAGACAATTACAACAATTTCTAAACGTCCTCGTTCCTCGTTCTTCGGTGGGATTCGAACTTGGGATCTCATTGCTGACAGGTACAGCGCCTTAGACCGCGCGACCATCCTGGCTTGTTGATTTATAGTGAATGATAGTGTTATAGTTATAGCAATAATACCAGTATTTTTAATTACGTACGGGATTTACAAAGCTAGTTAAGTATATTGTGTATATTTTGTACTACCTACTGGAATCAAAATATTTACCTTAAAATTATATTTGACGTATAAAAAAGTACAATTCTTTAGTTGAAAGACTACATATTTCTTTACAAACCAAACAAATTATTTGAAAAAAATAAATTATGTTTAATAAACAAATATATATTTTCCATTATTGAAAGATTTTATTTATTTGAGATAAAAAAATTACTAATAGGTTATCACACCGACTACCGACTTTGTGCGCATGAACTTCTCCAGCCGCATAGTTGCTTACAAATATAAAAATAAAATTTTATTTAAATAAATAAATTGGCACTGGTAACAAAAAAATGTTGCATGCGTACAGATGACATAAAGTAATCTAAAAATATATAATAGATTAATAAAATTCTTATATAAATGGAATATAATATTCAAATAGAATACATTCAATGTAACTATCTTCAAATAATATATTTAACTATACAGGCTGTAACAGCGAAACCAACCAACGCCTATATTTTCTTTATTATTATAGTTACAAAAAAATGTTAAATAGCAAAGTTGTAGGAGACCACGGGGGACATCTGATTAAAGAATAAAATAATTTTTTAAACCAGTGGTTCTCAAGTTAAAACACAAAGTTATATTTTTTCAAATGGGAATATACATATTTTTTAGACCTATCCGATAGAGTATTTTTTTCTGAATTCAACTATGTATTCGTTTTATATCCTTACATAATAAAAATATTGAGAAAAATTCAGTTGAAATTTAAATAATTTCTAATTTTTAATATTAATGTGCAGTAATCTATGGATGAAAAACAAGTGATAAATTAAATATGGACGTGGTTTCTTTGGATATCTCGTGGCATAAATATCGCAAGCTTGTATGGTTTTTTTTTAAAATTTATCACTTGTTTTTCATCCATAGATTACTGCACATTAATATTAAAAGTTAAAAATTATTTAAATTTCAATTGAGTTTTTCTCAATATTTTTATTATGTAAGAATATAAAACGAATACATGGTTGAATTCAGAAAAAAATACTCTACCGAATAGGCCTAAAAAATATGTATATTCCCATTTGAAAAAATATAACTTTGTGTTGTAACTTGAGAACCACTGGTTTAAAAAATTATTTTATTCTTTAATCAGATGTCCTCCTTGGTCAGCTACAACTTTGCTATTTAACATTTTTTTGTAACTATAATAATAAAGAAAATATAGGCGTTGGTTGGTTTCGCTGTTACACCCTGTATAAAGAGTATATTATTTGTGTTATATAATTGAGATATATTTTGACATAGATAATATATTCCATTAATTATATCGTAGAGATATTCCACAGTGAGAAATATTATGTATAGTCTACATAAAAATGCTATATTATATTGAAATTTCTTTGTGATATCTTCTTAACTATATAATTTTTACAAGTGTGTTTGCTGGGTAATTATAAACAAAATTGTATAAAAAATATAAAACTTGAAATATATGATTTTTCAATTCAGATTACATTGTGTAATGTTGTTTACATGACATAATTCACATTCTTTCTCATCGAAATTAATGCTTTGTTAATTATGATTTTTGAGAATTAATTCGTATTTCAAGCGATCCTATAATATTGAATACTGATCCAAGAAAAAAAATTGAGAGTCTAAAATGTGTTATTTTTAACTTCAAATTTAAGGAAAATGATCGGTTATGTAATGTAAGTCGATGAATTTCAAAAAATTTTATATGAACGCAACGGGACAATCAAAATTCTCTTATAACATGTTTTTTGCGCAAAATTTCACAGCATTCATTTTTCAAAAAAATTTCGTTTTGGTGTGCAAAAAGTTTAAAATTACAACTGGACAAAATTTTAAATTTAAATCTTCACATCGTCTTAAAACATACATCAAGATAACAAAAATAGTGATGATACGATTACGGTTATGATAAATCGTAAGCGCAGATTATCGTGCTTTTCCAATTAATCGTAAACGCCGATTATCTTACACGATTAATACGATTATTACTCGATTGATAATTTTAACGCATGCGCTTCAATTAGGGGAATACCGCATATCAGAAGCCGTCATTTGTTAAATTTCACAGAGCAATTATTTTGTATGGAACCTATGGGTAATAGTTTATGGTAGTATTATTTTATTTATTCAAGTGATAAGATTACTTTGTTTTTTATAAATGGCGTGATTTTATGTATGTATGTATGCATGTAAGTTAAGACTATATTGAAATATTTTTCTTTATATTTTCACTGAAATAATAAAACACTATACTTTGTTGAGTTTATTACTTTTATTTTGCCACGGAGTTTACTTTACTACCATGTGTGTTGTCAGTTAATCCGGCGCAAGCCCTTGTTACACCCCCTAGCTAGTGCCCGATAGTTAGGGATTACTAAGTACTCGTATATTAGATTACAACTTCGAATAATAACAGGAATAGGTACCGCTCCAAATAAGGTGAAAATTTTCTGACCTGACCTGACCTGACCGGAATTGTTCCCAGTCTACAGGGTCCAGCTCTCTTACCACCTAAGTTATCCCGCCGTCTTGTTTTATATATTGGCGTAATCATAATCCTAATCACAAAAGTGATAATCTTTTCATCACTACAAATAATGCTTTCAGTGGATCATATCTTTCGCTTTATAGTCCGGTCGCCAAATGAGAAAATCGACTTGAACCTGGAAGTTGGGTACAACAAATATTTTATGATTGATTCTAGTACTATTTGATATACTGAATCATAATATGACGGGTGCCAGAGCGGCACCCCTGGGCAACTCCGGGAAATTCGAAAAGAAATTAGATTTTTTTGGTTATTTGCCAATAACTACTAAACGGGTAGTTCTACATTTAAGATTGTCCAGTGCATTTTTGTAGAGAATAAAATTTCCAAAAAATTGACACTTTGAACTGCTCTCTTCGATTAACCGTTTCTGAGATACACGCGTTCAAAATTTTCTTCGAGAGGTACTTGAATTTTTTTTTACTTTTTTCATAATTTTTGTGTTTAATGACCTGTAACTTCTAAACAAATTAAAATTTTGATATCCGGTTTCTTTTATTAAATTCTGCAAACAATTCTCTATAAGATAGATTATATGTAATTTTTCTTGAAGGCCATAGTTAAACCAAAATTTTAAGATTTTCTTCGACAGAAACTTGAATTTTTTTTACTTCTTTCATAATTTTTGTGTTTAATGACCTGTAACTTCTAAACAAATTAAAATTTTGATATGCAGTTTCTTTTATTAAATTCTGCAAACAATTATCTATAAGATAGATTCTATGAAATTTTTCTTGAAGACCTTAGTTAAGCCAAAATTTTAAGATTTTCTTCGAGAGAAACTGGATTTTTTTTTACTTTTTTCATAAATTTTGTGTTTAATGACCTGTAACTAATAAAAATATTGATATCCGGTTTCTTTTATTAAATTCTGCAAACAATTCTCTATAAGATAGATTATATGATATTTTTCTTGAAGGCCTTAGTTAAGCCAAAATTTTAAGATTTACTTCTAGAGAAACTTGACATTTTTTTACTCTTTTCATAATTTTTGTGTTTAATGACCTGTAACTTCTAAACAAATTAAAATTTTGATATCCGGTTTCTTTTATTAAATTCTGCATACAATTCTCTATAAGACAGATTGTATGAATTTTTTCTTGAAGGCCTTAGTTAAGTAAAAATTTTAAGATTTTCTTCGAGAGAAACTTGAAATTTTTTTACTCTTTTCATAATTTTTGTGTTTAATGACAAGTAACTTCTAAACAAATTAAAATTTTGATATCCGGTTTCTTTTAATAAATTCTGCAAGCAATTCTCTATAAGATAGATTAGTTTAATTTTTTTTCAAGGGCTTAGTTAAGCCAAAATTTTAATATTTTCTTCCAGAGAAAATTGAATACTGTACTATACGAACACGACGTGCTACGCGCTCAACGGTCCGTGCGTTTTTCTTTCTTACACTATAAAATTCATAACTCGTAATCTAGTCAACCAATTATATTGATTTCTTCACTAAATATAATTTTGTTTGTCTTGACGAGACCTTTAAAATAAGGTGTCACAACCGCTATAAAATAATCAAAATCAAAAGTTCGCGCGAATACTCAAAACCAAAATGGCGGATAGAGTGTTCGCGTGGGCGTCCATTACTTCTGAATTGGTCCGAAAGTTTTGTTGATCCGAGAAACAAGTATAAACCGGGTTATTAGCAAAATGGTAATGAAAAATTGAACTTTTCAGTTTTTCACAAATTTCCAAAAAAATTTGAACGCGTGTATCTCAGAAACGGTTAATCGAAGGAGCAGTTCAAAGTGTATTTTTTTTGGAAATTTTGTTCTCTACAAAAATGCACTGGACAATCTTAAATGTAGAACTAACCGTTTAGTAGTTATTGGCAAATAACCAAAAAAATCCATTTTCTTGGGCAATTTTTTCGAATTTCCCGGAGTTGCCCAGGGGTGCCGCTCTGGCACCCGTCATATTATGATTCAGTATATCAAATAGTACTAGAATCAATCATAAATATTTGTTGTACTCAACTTCCAGGTTACATGGCTCGGCGACCGGACTATTATTTATGGAAAACTAGTTATACTTAGATGTTATACTGGATTTGCCTCCATATTTACCAATCCCTATTTTCCACCGTCCCTTTTTTACCACCGTAATTCTTTTACCAATCCATTTTTTACCAACATTATACTTTTACCAATACATTTTTTACCACCGTCCCTTTTTACCACTAATTCTTTTTTACCACCAACGTATTTACCAACGTATTCTTTTACCAATCCATTTTTACCATCGTCCCTATTTTTACCACTAATTCTTTTTACCACCAACATATTTACCAACGTGTTTTTTTACCAATCCATTTTTACCACCGTCTCTTTTTTAACAAAGCTAACAAAACCGTACTAAAGCCCCACAAACTCGTTTTTGGTATTTACTACTCTAACAAAGCTAACTAAACCGTACTAGAGCCCCACAAACTCGGCTTTTGTTTTTACTACAGTAACAAAGCTAACAAAACCGTACTAGAGCCCCACAAACTCGGTTTTGGTATTTACTACACTAACAAAGCTAACAAAACCGTATTAGAACCCCACAAACTCGGTTTTGGTATTTGCTACACTAACAAAGCTAACAAAACCGTACTAGAGCCCCACAAACTCGGTTTTGGTATTTACTACACTAACAAAACCGTACTATAGCCCCACAAACTACTAATGGTAAAACGGAATAGCGGTAAAAAAGTATGGTGGTAAAAGTTGTAATGGTAAAAACGGAGGGGTAAAAATGTATTAGTGGTAAAACGAAATAGCGGTAAAAAGTATAGTGGTACAAATGCAGAGTTAAAAGTTGGAGTGGTTAAAAATTGAGTGGTAAAAAATGGGTTAACGGTAAAACAGAATAGCGGTAAAAAAGAATGGTGGTAAAAATGCTGTGGTAAAAGTTGGAGTGGTAAAAATAGAATGGTAAATATGTAGCACAACGGTTATACTGATACTGTGACCTGTGTGGTAAGCTATAATATATTATATGCGGTACATACATTCCTTAATCATACACACCGATCCTGAATAATTAAATAAAAAATATTATCTGAAAAAAAACAAAAGAAAAGAAAAATTATTTACGTTAACTTCTTAATAGACAAGATCTGCTGTCATCCTGCAATTTATTGTTGAACCTTGTAACACACAAAATGATGAACACGAATAAAGCTTAAAACAATTAAACATCGAATCCTTGCTGTCATTGCTATTTAGTCTCGTCAGATTCACAAAACCTCCTCCTTCTGACTTCTGACTCGTGTTGTCGTGTTCCTGGTCGCTAATCGCTGTAAGTTCAAGTGTATCAAGTAATCCCTATCAAGCGGTAGTAACAGTAACTAGACACTTACCAACAACGTCAAGCGTCACGAAATAACTTCTGACGGGCTGGGTGCTGATCTGACATTCGTATATACCGGCGTCGCGTTTCTGTGCCCACTTAATTTGCAGGATCCATTCATCTGTCTCCCGATGATGGTTCGCCTGGAAGCGCTGGTCGCTTGTGTAAGTGTAGCCTCCTACAGTTAGGATATGGATGTCGCGATGTCGAATCCAGGATACCTGTCAGACAACGTTATTGTTATTATCTCAGATTTTGATAACAGTTTCAAATGTTGTATTGCTTTTAGCAGATTGGAGATTATTGATTTCGAATGTTAAAGATTGATTCCATTTTCATTTGCATTTAGTAATATAGCATACTGATATGTAGAATTATTTAAGCTGGTTGGGACTGAACTTTGAACCCTAAGAGCTCGGGACACGAACTGCATAGAATTACGGTACAAGTTTGGTTTGCGGTTTACTGTGATGTATTGAGTAATTATTTTGTTCCGGTTTTCATATTTCTTCTTAAAACGAACCAGTACCTAATCAGTTTTTAAAATGCAGTTCAAATTCTGGTTTTAGTTAAATGATCTATAGTTACAAACAACGAAGGGAAATTTTAAAGTTTATTTTTATATTCTGATATTTTAATACCTGTATTTTAATGGCCGAAATAATATTAACAAGAAGAGAAAAAATAGTTAGTTAGTATACCACACCTAATTTCATGTGTCCTGATAAAGATCTGAATTTAGACTGAAACGTGGCTTTTATGAAAAAATACACATAATAGTAACTACAGTCTACAGCGACTGATACACCTAGGTAGGTACCCATTTTTTTCTTTAAATTACAAAATTCAGTAAAGATTTTCTTTTACTTCCCCGACCTATGTAATAGAGGGAAGTATTGTAATCGTGATTTTTTGACAGTTCGAGATTTTGGTGAATCTTCACGTTTTAGACCCTACTGAACCCAAAAAACATCATTTTAAAAAAAGTCAGTCTGTCGGTCTGTGGGTCTGTCTGGATGTTGCATAACTTAAAAACGCGTTGGAATTTTAGACTGAAATTTTATATTTAAGATCTTGAGCCAAAATCTGACTTCAAGTTCGTTAATGAGATTTATTCAACCAGTGGTACCAACTTTATAAACATAACTTTTTTTATTTTTATCAAAATACTATCGTGTGTGGTATCAAATTAAAGCTCTCGGGAAAAGAATTCTAGTAGAAAAACAAAAATAACATTAAACAATCGTCAATTGTTTTTTTATAATAAATTATTCAAATTATATGTGTCAATTTAAAGCGCTTAGGGACATAAGTTTAGTAAAAATGTAAAAAATGACATTTATGCGATTGTCAATTGTTTCTAAAAAAAATATTCCAATTTTTTTATTCAACCAGTGGTACCAACTTTATTAACATAACTTATTTTATTTGTTATTAAAATACTATCGTGTGTGGTATCAAATTAAAGCTCTAGGGAAAATAATTCTAGTAGAAAGATAAAAGTAACATTTAACCGATCGTCAATTTTTTAAAATACATTATTCAAATTATACTTAAATAGTTTGGGATAAAAGATAATTTTATTTAAATTTTGCTGAATAAAGCATAAAATTAAAGGCGTTACGAAAAAAGTTATTAAAACTTATATAGTCGAGAAAGTACTGTGGTGGACACAGCAGATTTTTATTAACTATTACGATACTGATTATAATTATGATGTAGACAAGAAGGTACAAAGTTTTATTAAAATTAAAAGTCATTTAAGTCGAATAGAAATCATTGCTGAAAGTAATAAATATGAAATATATAGAAAAAATTATGATATGTCAAAACTATTTAATGATTTATTATTTATTCTTGCTCTGTGGTGTTTAAATTAATCAATATGCAACTCTCATAGATTTATGTTTCACTTTACTTACAAATAATTCAAAATACAACTTTATTATATTGTTTTTGTCAGCAGGGAATAAACTAGAAAAACTAATTAAAATTTGTTTAATGTGTAATTATTTGTTCGTTGTTCTACAAATAAAAACCATCAATATTCATAATGAATATACCTAATTAGTAATTTTTTCTGACATAAAACAACCCATATTTTTTGTAAAAAGTGTATAGTTTTTAAAGTTATGCTTTATTACCACTTTAATTAACGTAGCAAATATGGCTTCACTCAGGGCCGTAGCTAGAATGTGCATTTAAAGCAAGCTAAAAAAATTGTAGGGTAGGATGAAATTTTAGAAATTTATTGCATATAAAAATGACGGATCAAAGAAGCGCATATAAGCATTTTAAAAAACAAAATATGTATCTAGCGGATAATTGACTTTACTTAAATAAACTGTGTAAAATAGGTTACTACATAAATTGATTTCATGATATGTATTCTTTTAGATTGTATTTTTTGTGATTTAAAAAAAAGTCTTCCTTTTTTATCAAGTCAAGATATAATACATATCTCAGACTTTGGAGTCGTATGTTCAGAGCCTGCCCTAGCGTACCCTTACGGGCTTCGTTCACCACATTTAATCAGTAATATTCTCTGGTGAAATAGTTCAGCACTTGACTCTATTGGCTTCTATGTTATATTTCTACGTATCAACACAAACATAAATTCCGTAACTGTGGTTTATTGATATTAAATTTGCTCAGAGGAATCCATGTATCTCCCAGTTTTAAATTCTTGTCGTTCAAACAATACAGTTCACAAAATAGTACAATATATTGTTAGTATTAAAAACAGGCCACAGGCGGTTGGAATATTATTTTCAAATCACAAAAATGTCAAAATATTTTTTACAGGCGAGTGTATATTAATTTGCGGCACGGACCGAAATAGTTCCTCAAAAAACATACTCTTCATAAATTCATATTAATTTGCGATGAATTTCAAGTAAAATAATTTTTCATTAAAAATATACTGTTTTATAAAGATAAAATTCTATTTTACTGAATTATTGTTAGCATTGTTTATTCATGTTTGATTCTCAAAATAAATTAGATATTTTGCGAAATTTAATTTCATTGCCTCTGTCTGTTTAATTTTAAAGCGAAAATAGAAAAATATGCACAATGATTACACCGTGCAACAAATTTACCATTGGGTCTGCACACTTGAGCAAGACCATACGTCCGATAAACTTGATTTTTTTTCCTTTCGGGCCCCCTAACTCGTTTTGCTAGATCAATTCGTTTTGATTTTTAAATGAATTTCAAAGATTTAAAAAATTGTATTTTAGCCTATTTTATGCAAATAGTTAAAAAAATCATATCTTTTGCATTTCGTAACAAATTTGCGTGGTTTGTTAGTGACTTGAATGTTTAAAGTGTATTCTTTAGAATAGATTACTTATTTATAATGTTTAAGAAAATAAAAATGGACAAATTCCATTTGAAAAATTAGTTAAAATGTGGCATTTAATGGAAAAATGTCCACATTTAACGTTGTATACGAAGTTAGAAATTTTTTTTGTCTCGGTAGACGTAAAGGGTATTATAATTTGGTCAATTCCCTGTGCAGGATGCAAAGAACGAAGTTCTTACGATGATTTGGCATAAAGTTGCGTGGTTATTTGAAGAATAAGTGCATTTCGCGGCTTTTTTGCACATAACAACCAAATTTGACGATTCTTTCGGGAATAAAGCCCATTTTGGCTCTTCTTTAAGAGAGTAAATATGATGATTCCTTTTCTAACCCTTCAACTTCAAAGCAAAAAAACACGCTTTTGGGCAAAAAAACGTCCAACTTTGGATATGTACCGAGTTGGAAAAAATTTGTGGACTCGATCCACCACAAGCACACCGAGATTTTTTCGATTACGTGTCTAGGACTCAAAGAACTAATCAAATCATCGTAAGAACTTCGTTCTTTGCATCCTGCACAGGGAATTGACCAAATTATAATACCCTTTTCGTCTACCGAGACGAAAATTTTTTTCTAACTTCGTATACAACGTTAAATGTGGACATTTTTCCATTCAATGCCACATTTTAACTAATTTTTCAAATGGAATTTGTCCATTTTTATTGTCTAAAACATTATAAATAAGTAATCTATTGTAAAGAATACACTTTAAACATTCAAGTCACCAACAAACCACACAAATTTGTTACGAAATGCAAAAGATATGAATTTTTTAACTATTTGCATAAAATAGGCTAAAATACAATTTTTTAAATCTTTGAAATTCATTTAAAAATCAAAACGAATTGATCTAGCAAAACGAGTTGGGGGGCCCGAAAGGAAAAAAATCAAGTTTATCGGACGTATGGTATTGTTCAAGTGTGCAGACCCAATGGTAAATTTGTTGCACGATGTTATTTATAGCGACGAAAATAATGTTATAACAGTTTGTGTAAAATCGTTTTAGCGAAAGGGCGAAAGCGTTGGTTGTCATTTTTGCGAGATACTGCACAGTAGTTCAAACACAGAAATATTTTTGAGCATTATTTTATTTTGAACGCCATGTTTAGATGACAGGAGTGCGGAGTGGCGTCTTCTTTCTAGTAGTACTTCTGAAGCATTGCCAAGAACACAAGTAGATATAATTTCAAAACGTTTTAATACGGGATACATACTGCCGTGCTTCAAAATTTTCCTCCTTTGCTTTGTATATTTTTGCCTCGTCTACCGCCTGCAGCATGTAACACATTTAAGATAGTGCTTTGTAATCCTTATTTTTAAAGCTTGTTAAAACAAATTATTTGTGTTTCTCGTTGGAATTTTACGGTTTTTTTGATGTTCTTTAAAGTTTTACAGAGTTAGTGTGCCGTATCGATTACTGCTGGCGGGTTGTGCAATTAATCTTTTTAAGATAAATGCAAGTTCTTGTTTCTAAACTGGGGTTATTATAATAAGATTAAATTGTTGATTTTTAGTAACGAACTTTCTGTTGTTATCTGCTTCATTAGTAACATGTTAAATAGAAAGTTCAGAAAATAATTACTTCATCGTTCTTAACTGCTTTAATTTTTAGGAAATTTACTCTTCTAAAGATGCTATTTTCCTTAAAACATTTCCTCATTATATTTAGAATCAGGATAATAATTAATCATTTGAAATTCTGACATAATGTTAATAGTTTTCTTCTTTTACGTTATTTTTGACAACTGACTAAACAAATATAATCGACTTTGGTCCCATTTGTAGTTTTTTATTTTAAACATTTTTGTATTTTCAATTTTCGTCTAGATTCAACTAACTAAAAATTAAAAAATTAACATTGTTTGTCCTATATACCAGATTTCAAGTAGACACCAGGTATTACTACCTAGTTGTATTTGCAAAAAGTGGTTCAACCCTACACCCTACTGCTGTGTGTAGTTATGAATTAATAATAATACACTGAAATATATCTTTTATCCAAATGTCATCAAAACTTTTATTATTATTTTATTCATTTGAAAAATATATAGTGAATATTATATTTAATATAGGTACATATTTTTTATTAATATAAATTTTCTGTGAGAGTTCTAATTACAGTTCTAGTTCTAGAGCTGCCAAACTGCCACAGTCAGAACTCAGAACGAAATAAAACGTCGCGCTGATAAATTCGACCATCACCATTTTAAGTATAACGGTAACTGGTGATCTGACAAAGTGAAAATATCAACTTTCTCGACTGCTATAGATTATTTGGTAGATGAGTGCGGTGCGGTAATATATGGAGTTTGACTGTTATTTATTTGCAAGTGCCGTTGTTGGCATTGATATATCAGCAGTTAACTGGTCTTATTACGTCCGCTAGGGACTGTGCGCAACGCCGTGTTGCGTTTCATTCCTGTTTCCGGAGAAACGTGGAATTCTTGTGGAAAATGTGTTATGTACGAGATGTGTTTCGACCAAAATCAAATTGGCTTTTACTTGTAATTACCGGCCAAAACTTGAAATGATTAAATACTAGGCAGGGTGAAAGTATTATATCTGGTTGGTTTGATGATTATGATAAAGTTTGTTTTCGTTTAGTTTAGAAACATAGCAAATATTTATCTAATTTATTTGTGATTATTCCTATTTTTGTAGACAATTTTAAATTACGATAGACTTAAAAAAATAACTTGTGGTTTTTAATTATAATAAAAATTATTTTCTGGCTTATAGGCATTGAATTTGTGTTTATTATGTTCTTGAGTAACTCGCTTGGTTCAAGAAATTGGAATAGACCCGTTTAGTGGTTACGTCACACTGGTTCCAAACAAGAAATTGACCGTTCGTTGCTATATGCAAGTCAGTAAAACAGGCTGGTTTGACGTTTGCCGTTTGACAATAATTGCAACTTTAAATTTATTTAGAGATTTAATTGTTTTAAAGTGGCTTAAAAACACGTACCTACCTAATTAAGTTTAATTCCGTAGTAAATTATTTTATAAATGATTTTTGAGTGTCAAACCAAACATTTTTATCTACTAGCATAGCAACTGCCTTAGCAACGAGAGGCCATTTTCTTGTTTGGAACCAGGGAGTAACGTCACACTAAACGGGTCTATTGCATACATTATACGTACCATAGGCGTAGCCAAAATGTTTGTTTTTCACGTATAAAAATTAAAATAAATAATAAATTTTAAATAATTAATGAAATTAATGTTTTATTTTAGCATTTAGATAATAGCTGGGGTGGGAGGGCTACGCCTATGATACATTTATTTATTTATTTATTTCGATTTTTTCATTATGAAATTATGATTAAATTAGTTATGATAAACCTAAAATTTAATATGATTGAGGTGATACTAGAAAGTACCTACCTACAGAGAGAAATAGGTACCTACCTGCAACACTTAAATAAAACAATAGAAATAAATTTCGAATTTTAAAAAATAAGATCACTATAAAATTCCCTGTTTTTATTTAAATATCAGTTAAGATCAGACACCTATTGAAAGTTACATTATTTAAAGATGAGCAGCTGTACATTTTACTTTTTTGTTATAAACCCACAATTTTCACGCCCTACAAGCCCTTCTTTGGGTGCCAATTATTGATCATAATTAACAGTTAATATTTTCATTATAATTTTCATTGCAAGGCGACCCCTGACGGGAGCGCCCCGATTCCAAGCAATAAAAAACTACGTTGAGCCGGCCCTGTATACATCTAATTAATAAAGATTTGCGTGATAAAGTATGCTGATAATATTAATTTGAAATAAGGAAGGTATAATGTCAAAATTTTGTATAAACCTGTTGACTTTAAACATTTTTGTTGAATACGGTTCAAAACTTAAATAGTATTAATTAATAAATCAACAATATCATTGTATTTGTTGGTTTGAGTCACTCACCCGATTAAAAAAAGGTTTCAGTCGAAACAAATGAAAATGTATACCGAGTTATATTTTTTTGGATTTGAATTAAAAATTTAACTGAAAATTACAGAAATCATTTTAAATCCAATGAAATTATTGTATTTACTGGTTCTAGTATAGTATAATAATAATAGTTTCGGCGAAAATACGTCTGTGAACTTGCCGCCACCCATATTTAAACAAACAATTTTTGTTATATAAATTAATCCATTAGATTGTTTTCAAATGTTTGCATTGTATAGTTGCTTGTTTGCCTTTCTTTCCCTTTATTTTTTAAAAATATAGTTGGGTGGCGCCATCTTCACAATAACCCACAATTATTTGTACAATACAGTTTGTTTAAATAGATTAATGTATTGGTTATCTTTTGTTTGTCAATGTTTTAAAATAATTTCGTTTGTTTGACTATTGTACATATCTTTTTTAAGTTTAAATTATGGTGCGGCTAATTTATCATTTCCGCACCCAATTGATCCACCATTTGTTTAACATTATTAATCTATTTTAAAGTATGAGTTTAGTATTGGTTAAACCTGTTTTTCGTTGTTCCCATGTTGAAGTTAACAATATTAGTATAAAATATACCGGGTGTCTGTTTGAAATCTATTATATAGGAAAAACCTTAGATGTCGCGCACTTTAATATAAGAAAAAAAATAGTAGTTTCGTTGCCTAAGATGGACCATAATATATTTACCTACTTTATACTTGTCCGTGTCATGTTATACATTTGTGTTCATTTTCATCATAGCAAACAGTCATGATTTAAGTGAAAATTGTTCAGAAAATCATAATCAGGAGTGGTGGGTACAATATGTGAAAGCTTGAAACTATTAATATAAAATGTTAGAGTAAAACTGTCAAATAACCAATTTCTCAGTTTTGTTAAATAAAATAATAAGCCTTGCGCTACATGCATCTTTTGTAAGATGCTGCAGCTGCAATATTGGCACCATATGGAACCTGTCGTTTTCGTTTTATTCTCGTTTTATTCCATTCCTGAATATGAATTAGTTTCCATCTGTCGTCTGAAAAAATCTACGTTCTTATTTTCGTTTACAAAGATATTCTAATAATCCCAACAAGTTTTTCCATCAATAGAACGTTGATTAAGCTTTATGAATTTGTTATCGGATTATTTTTGGGACACAAAAGTTTAGATGAGTTCAAGAAGTTAGGTGATGCCAGAAAAAAGTTTAGTTCGGTACTTGTTGTTTCTTACACTCGGTGGTTAAAACAACGGAAAATTGAATTATTTATGTTTGATGCTATTCCGTTGTTAAATATAATTTTATGAGTTTTCATCCAAAATGTTCAAATTGGGAATTAAACATAAAATCTATTGTTTTGATGTAAATAAATAACGAAATAACCTATTTGTCAATGAGGTTGGTAATTTTTGACACATTCTATTTTATTGATGTTTTCAACTAGCATGCTATTCATTATCACCTCATAAATAACAGACAACTGCCCGCTATTCATAATTTTGTTGTAATTAACGTTAATTTTGATTATTTCAATGCAATGACGAATAATTCTACGAATTTCTGTAAATTTTTTGATTGTGATGCATTTAAATATAATGTATAAACGGTAAACGTCGGTCTTATCTTCCCTGGTGAGTAGTAAAAATAGCATTGGTAACGGTATATAGTTTAAATCATTAATTAAATATGAAATACTGGGATAAATGAGCTACAAGCAATGAAATCGCACTTCAAGGTGACGACTTGATGGTCTTAAATGTAGTTCTGGTTGCATACGAATATATTCAATGCCGTTTTGGCTTTCACAGATCGTTGCATGGATTGAGTTTGAGATTGAGCGGTTGGAATCCACTATAATTAGATTTACCATTCTTAAATTGGGAGTAAATTCTGATGAATGTTTACCATAAAATTAAAAAATTAATTCAAATGCACACCCTTAAATGTAACTCACATTTTTAAAAATAATATTTTAATATGTGACTAATTTATTACATTTACACTATTTTCCTTTTTTACAAGGATTAAACAGTAACTATTCTTCAAAAGTTACATATAAATTGGAGACCACTAAACGTTATAAGTAATTCTAAATCTTTTATATCATATCTTATTTTTGTTGCATACATAGCACTTGTGCTACTTTAACGGTGAGTACGTATTTATCCTGCTTTCCCTTTTGAGTCGCCTTGTTTTTTTTTATCCCCTGTAAAGTTTCTTTGAAGCTTTGTTTCGTTTGTAACACCTCACACTGCGCCCGATGATGATGATAATGAAGATGGATATTTCAACACTTGTCAAAGTCACTTCAAATAGATTGATCGGTCTCGGTCAAAGCTCCAATGAAATACCAGATACTTTAATTCTTTCCCCTTGCTTTCTGGCCGCATGCTAGCTCATCATGCCCAATGCCAATATAGTAAGTAGCAAGACGAAAGAAAAATAGCTACGATATTGTTAGCAAATGAGGAACACAATAACGCACAATGCGTTTCACATTTTTTTGTTTGTATGATGTTTTTCCACTGTTGAACTTCTCTATTAGTAATTGTTTATTAATAGTTAATGAAACAAAAATTCCGAAATTTTCGAACTGTTTTATTTCGTTTGAGTAGCATGAATTTATAATAACTGTTAATTAAGTTTTAATATTTTATTAGCTGCAGTTTGATTGGATTCTCTAAAGTTTTTGACTATAATTAGTTGATTTTTATTAATTATATGACGGAGAAATAATATACTAAAATACATTTTTTTAAATTACTTTGCATTTAACCATTTTTATGTAAGATTAGATTTCAGAATTTTAAACATAAAGTTATTCCGGCCCACAATTTTTAGGTGACATAAGATACAGCGTATATAGTCATGAAGTAAGAAATTTATTACGTATACATATAAGTATAATTCTTTACTAAGTATTTATCTAAGTTCTAGACTAGAATCAATAAGATAAAAAGTAGAAACTTAATTAAAATCATATAGTAATAATGGATTACATTGATAAATAGTACATTGGTACATAAATAATTTCAATTAAGTTTGTTGTTGATAAAACCAAAAGGATGAATTAATTGTGAAGCAAAGTATTTTAGAATCCGATTTGATTATAGTTATTCTCAACAATGAAAGTTTCAAGTTAAACCTCAAGTTTGTGTATTCAACATTTAATAGTATATTATGTATCAAGTTTTATAAACGTCATTTTAGCCACGAGTTTTTTAGGAACGAGCGCAGCAAATGTATATAAAAAACAAGTAGGTATAGGGTTTATAAACGAGTCACATACTATATTTTTTGTACGACCACAAATTAAACAACATAAATTCGTAAATATGTAATATCTCATTTATAATAATTTCAACATTTTATACATAGCTACAAAATTTTACTTAGGCAAGTGAATTTAACTGTTATATTGGAAAAAGTTTGATAATGATTGAAACATTGAGAGAATCACTAATTTCCCTCAGTTTTTCATAAAAATTAAATGTAAAATGTAGGAGCCAACTTCACTCCATGATTAAAATGTCAGGTTTGCTATGTTTAGCCCGTGACTAAAAACGACCAATGCCACGGCTTGTCGAGGTGTATTTAAAATGTTATTTAGCGCCTGGGAACCAGTTTGTTAAATTATGTTTTGATACCATGTGTAGAAAAACATTATTATTAAGCATGTAACTATTTCATACTTCAAATTGAGATTTAAATAATTTAAACTGGAAATGGATGTATCTCCACCCGCACGTCCTTCATGAAAAATATATAATTTACACAGATTTACAAAGCTATACCTCATCACTATTGTTAATTAAGTAAATTATATATTAAAAAAAACGAAAAGTGTCATATTTTGAATATTAAGCTACGTGATTTTCAGTTTGCGAAGTCACCGCATGTGACATTGTATTTAGTTTAAAATTATAAATTTTAATGATAATATCGTAGTCCCTTTCTCCATGGTTCATTAAAACTCAAGTTGAACATTACCGTGAAATCGATATTTAATTTTTTAATGAAGCGCGACCAATACAGAAAAAATCCGTTTCATCCTTGAAACAATAATGAACTTTCCTCTTGTCTCGTTTTCATCACTTATCACTGGAAGCGATATTTTCATTTAATTAAAAATATGACCCAGCATAGTAAACCGAGATAAAATCAATATTTCCCTCTTAAAGACCTGAATTTTTGTAGTCACGGCCGGCAATAAATCTATATAATATGGAAATGACTAGCGAAATCAATATTTTAATAAAGCCATAGTTGAACACTCTATTTCATTATTCATAGAATGATAAGCTATAGATTATAGTGAACAATCTAGCTGATTATTATGTTATTAACTCACAAAGGTCTTCCAGGTTAAATATAATTAAATATGTTATAACATCCATATGAAAATATGAAAATTAATGTTTTTGATCAAGTAATACACTCGAGGAAAATAAAAACGCACCACTTGAAAATGCACCAAAAATGACAAAATTTCAAAGTGCAATATCTCGGCTTCATTTCGACGAAATTGAATGAATCTTCGAGTTCTGAAAACGTTAAAGTCTTATAGCCAAATCCACTCCACCCTCTCCCATCCCTCTAAGAAAAACGAATGTATCTGATGTCCAAAAAAGTCCAACTTTGGTACTTAATGTGATGATATCCAATATGACTAAAAATCCACTCCACCCCTTCCCACCCCCCTTAGATAAAAAAATGTACCTGATGTCCAAAAAGGTCCAACTTTGGCAGCTCGTACGCAGTGCCAAAAAATCGTGGACCTTATTGGCCAACAGGGTATTAAAGATCAGACTTTTTCCTTCAAGGTCCACAAAATTTCAAGGACCTACGATGATTTGGCGCGAAGTTATGAATTTTTGAAAAAAAAGTGCCTTTTTGAGGTTTCAGAATTTCATTAACAATTATCTAAAAGTGACTTTAAAATTTTTATTTCTTTAAACACCTTTATTTTTTAGGTGTTTTAAGAAATAAACGAATTTGGTGCGAAATCGGACAAATTATGGGCAAAAAGCACAAAAATACCAATTTTTTTCAAAAATTCATAACTTCGTGTCAAATTATCGTACGTACTTGAAATTTTGAGAAAATTGAAGGAAAAAGATTGAACTTTATTGTCCTGTTGGGCAATAAGGTCCACGATTTTTTTTTACTCACGCTACAAGTTGCTACAGTTGAACATTTTTGAGTAAAAAACATGTTTTTTATCCGGGAGTGGCAGGGGGTGGATCGGGTTTGGCGGCAGATTAATTTACAGGGCCGAATAGAGAAACCTTCAACGTTCTCGGAAATCCAAAGTTATTGATTTTCGTGCAAAATTCGCCAAGTTATGGCCAAAAACCTGAAAAAGGCGCTTTTTTTTTCAAAAATTCATAACTTCGCGCCAAATCGTCGTAATTACTTGAAATTTTGCGGACCTTGCAGGCAAAGTCTGATCTTTATTATCCTGTTGGCCAATAAGGTCCACGATTTTTTTGTCAGTCCGTATGAGTTGCCAAAGTTGGACTTTTTTGGACATCAGATACATTCGTTTTTCTTAGAGGGGTGGGAGAGGGTAGAGTGGATTTATTTTAACATTGGCTATAATCACATTAAAGATAAGACTTTAACGTTTTCAGAACTCGAAGATTCATTCAATTTCGTCGAAATGAAGCCGAGATATCGCACTTTGAAATTTTGTCATTTTTGGTGCATTTTCAAGTGGTGCGTTTTTATTTTCCTCGAGTGTAGTTTATTACGTAACGAGTTTATAATGATAGCTATTGCTATTAATATACGAGTGTGAAGTTCAGGACACGAGCCTTGGTGAGTGTTGTTATGTATTACATGAGTGTATAGCCATTATATACCTACGTGAGTTAAAAAAAGTTTTTTGGTAAAATAGGTAAGGGCTAAAATTCATAAAAATTGTACTCACGTAGAAAAAAAGGTAAAAACATTAAATTCCCATATCTAGTGATAAGCTAAAATATTTTTGTTTATTGTTGGGTTTCTTATAGTTTTCGACAGCTGAGGTTCGAATCTAATCAGGTAGGTATACTACTCTTTATACCAAAAGTTACGTGATAAGGTACAAGGTTTGTATATGGGATTAAAAGCGGATTGACTCCCTATAAAAGAATAATCATGTCTTAAAAGTCAGACCGGGGGCTTTAAGTCATGGCAGTACTTTCAAAATTTAAAAAAGGGTCAAAAATT